>VXCM01000585.1:149694-180621 GCA_014773175.1 Lucifuga dentata | reverse complement strand
GGCAGATGATTCGCTGTGGTGACCCCTGAAGGGAAAGCCGAAAGGAAAAGAAGAAGAAGAATGTCATTTATTTATTGGCTTTTTCATGTCACTGTAAAACAGAGAAGTTCTTTCAGGTAAACAGCAGGAACATCTCATAGAGATACATCACATACTGTAGGATGGTACAATGTTCATCACAAACACTAAACTGGTTTCTTAACATAACAGAAAACAAAACAATGTTATCCAATAACAGCGCAATTAAAACATTAAGGAGACCACAGGCCATGTCTTGACTCCATGTTTCACCACTTTATCATCTCAACATAATAAGGATTATTTCTAACTCTTACTCTTTTTTATGCGTGCTACATTGATATTTCATAGGCTTTATTGCTGTTAAAGCACAACTGCACATAAACTGTGTTGGCTATATCTGACTTGCTTGACCCAAAAACAAGGTAATGTAACCGTTTATTGATATGTTTACATAAATAAATGAAATTTTATTTTATAAGTTATCTAAATTGTAGGTGAAGCTTACAAGTCAGGAAGAAAAATTGTACCAAATTGTAAGAGGTGATTAGGTTTACATACCACTTCAACTTATACTGCTGGACTAAAAAGCACTGTTTTTATTTCCCATCAAATCCATGCAATTTCATCCTGGACTATAAAGTCATTTTGTCACAGAATCATACAGAGTTTGGATGTGTGACGTAAGCTACGGTACACTTTTAAGCGTTCCTTTTTATTACTTGTTGTGTTTGTTCCAGCTAAATGTGTGACCACAGGCATGCTATCTACAGCCCGTCTCTTGTGAATACGATGCAGCAGGATCCTATAGACCCCTGTGATGGAGCTCCTGCAGTCTTTACCTTGGTTGTTGAGAATGTGTTCTGAGGTTATTCCTAGTTTCTCCAGTGCACCCTTTACTTCTCTCTCATCCTCCTCAAGCCCAGATAGATCACTTTCTGCAAGGTGGGATGGGTCTAGTTTAAAGGGATGTAGAGCCTGTGGAAATTCCACTGGGAGCAGCCACTCACAGCCTATCATTTGCTCCACACTGCAGCGGTCAGATGGTACAGGCTGGAGGATTCCCCTGATCAGCCTCTGGCATGGCTCTGGCACCCACGAAGGCAGAATGAAGGCCCCCTCCAGGATGCAGCGCTTCAGCTTGGCCACAGTGTCTGCCCTGAATGGCATGGTGCAAGTCACCATAAAGAACAACATCACCCCTAGTGCCCAAATGTCCACAAAGACACCAAGGTAATGCTCATCTCGGAAGAGCTCGGGTGCAGCATAAGGAGGAGAGCCGCAGAATGTGTTGAGTGTCTCATCACGATGGCTCAGCGTGCTGAAGCCAAAGTCGCCCACCTTGACACAAGTGCTGCTGGTGTAGAAGACGTTCTCTGCCTTCAGGTCACGGTGGATGATGTTGTTGTCATGCTGTGAAAGAACAACCAAATACCCACTGACTCCCCTCATGTCATTAACAGATCACAGAATATCAGAGTCATATAAGGATTGCAAATGTAAGGTTGTGGCTGCCATCTTGAGAATGAATCAGACTGATATAGAGAAATAAATGCACCATATACTGTATGTGTGTGTGTGTGTGTGTGTGTATATATATATAAAATAGCAATAATTCATGGATCAAAAGCATATTGTTTTGCCTGTTGCTCTGTTCTGTGTTTGAGCCTCACCTCATCAAAGCCAGAGTGTAATGTATAGACAATGTATAGACAATGCTAATAGAAGTCAGTATAAAAAGTTAATTAGATAAGATTAAGTTTGAATGATCAGTGTAGTTAAACCAGGTCATTGTAGCAGCAGAGAATATGGCACAAAATAAATTTAATTCTCCATATTGCAGATGCTATAGGTTGAGGTCCCAATGGTCAATACCGCAACACACTCGTACTTAAATCTTACAGAGGGTATCTTTAGACTGAGGTTTTGTTATGTATTATTTTGAGACATTTATTGAAACATAATAATGCAGAGAGGCTTTATCAGCTGAAAATGAATATGTGCTAACCATGTGCTTAACAGCAGAGAGGATCTGAGAGAAGACAATCTTGCTATCAGTGTCAGAAAGTTTCCCCTCTGTAGTAATCTTAGTGTAGAGCTCCCCTCCTCCTGCATACTCCATCACCAGATGTAACCGTGTCAACGTCTCCACCACCTAAAGACAAAGATAACATGAACAACCAAAACGTCAGAGTGGATTACTAGGAAAGAACTGAATTCAGCGATCATTTAAAAAGCCCCCTGGGATAAGATAAAAGTGATATACTACCTCATAGAGGCGTATAATGTTGGGATGATGTAGTTTCTCCATGCTAGAGATCTCTCGGGACAGCAGTCTTTGGGTCTTCTGGTCCAGCTTGGTCTTGTCTAAGATCTTTATGGCCACTTTGTCTATTAATGTGGTGGACAAACAAGACATTCAATATCAGATACACATGAACAATGAATTATGGACCCCTTTCTCACAAACAAATCAGTTTATAAATATTCAAGGATGATGAAATACTTTTTATTGGTACTTTTAACAGAAATCAGATCTCTGGGAGGGACATTAAACAATATGGGAGGGAAATTTTAAAAAACTTAAAGATGATCTTGATCTAAATAATTTTGCTGTCTATGTGCGTCATCTTTAAAATACTCTCATCATCACATATAGTAAATTATGTAACAGATGCATTACATAAATGTACTTAAGTTGCAAACATATTTTAATCAACTCAAAACATTGTCTTTTTCTTGCTAGTAAACACTTAATTGCATATGACATGACCAAACTGTTTTGGATAATTTGATTGAAGATTAATTGCTCTCAGAAAACCAATTTTCTTGATTATGTTCCCCCTATCCCTATTTTAACAAGAAATTTACTATAATATATCAAGGGACATTCTTTTTTTTAATTTTTATTATTATTCTGCAATTACTTCATATCTGAGTGGAAGAGATGGAGAATAAAATCAGAGTAAAGATTAAACTGGATACCTGCAGGAACAAACTGCCTGATGAGATCATTGCTAAAATGGTGTAGAAGAAACTATAGTGCAAATTGTAAAGCATACGTAAAGCATCAAAATATTTTACATTTCTCAAATTCAAAGAACTGATACCTTGAATGTATTCCTTTAAATCATTGATACACAGAAATAAAATAGACCTTAGGTAACTGAATACAGAAAAGTTCTTAAGTGGCAAAACATGTTGAGATATCTAATTGTGCTTGAATATACATTATTCAGACGGTATTGGGCTCTGTTTCAGCTGTGACATAGCTTTCAATAGCAGCATTTAAAATGCATCAGAGCTCATATTGTTTTTGGAGGACTAGATGACACCACTCTCTCACACACGCACGCACACACACACACACACACACACACACACACACACACACACGTGCACATAGTTATTGTGTGCACACCCACAGGCATACATATCTCTGAACACACAGCAGACAGTCCCAGTCACACACACACACATTCTCTTTTCTTCTTTAGCCTTTGATGAGGCATGCAGCAATTTTAGCCGTCGCTAAGGAAACTGGAGATCTCTAATCAATCCATCTGTTCAAGGGCAGCAGACAGTCTGTCTCTTTGTGGCTGAATCAGCCCCCTGGCCAGGCCACACTGCATTATTAGTGAACTGCTACATAAGGACATACTTATTAGTGCTGCTGTCCATTGATGAAAACATCTCATCAGCCAAACTATCACTTCAATCTAATAAACAGCCAGCATGGAGAAAAAAATTGCGCTTTTAATTGCGATTTTAATTTTTTAAAATGAGGTTTAGACTTTCAAAGTATTACTGTAAAGGTTATTTAATCACAATGATGTAGCTTGTATTAATATAGAATATCTTTACATGGTGTTTGATTTTATGTTGCTTACCTTTGGTGAGGGCATGAATTCCAAGCTTTACATGGGAGAAATTTCCACAACCAATCTCCCCTCGAATTTTATAGAAACTGATCCTTCTGCCCACTGTAAGCTCACGGACCACCCTGTCACCAGAACACATATCAAAATGTAAGGTAAATTTTGTATTTGCTCTTAACAGAAAAATGAAGATAAAATAAAACTAAACAATTTATGTATAACCACTATAGATCAAAAAGGGAACTAACGGTTTTCACCCTTCCATCCATCTATCCCTCCTACCTGTCATCCTGGCACATATCCAGGTTGAGCTTTTCCAGTGGAGTGAGGTGGCGGATGACAGTTCCCTCATCATCTGTGTTGATGTCTGAACTGTCCTGGCGGTTCCAGCGGGTATACCTCTGGCCACCAATAACCCCAGTTGTGCCTCCAATAGAGCCTCCAGCAGAATCTCCAGTGGATTCACTGGTCCCAGCAGCAGAAACCCAGCTGCACCCATTGGTCCCAGCTGTCCCCGTATCCCTAGACCCTGCTGTAGTAGCCCCTGCTTCATTTCCATCAGGGCTGCTCTCTGAGGGGCAGACAGCAGTCATCCTACAAGGGATGCCCAGCTGCAGTGGGCTTAGCTCATGGCTGAGACTAATCCAGGACTTGGGAATATACAAAAAATAAAATAAAATAAAAACAGCTCTATTATTGATTGTTCTGACTGTACCCAGATCACCCCAATACATTTTTAACCATACAATCAAATCAACAGAAAACATGTTAATAACAAGTATAACATTTTGTGCTGCTTTACTTAAACTGCATATTGAGGTATAAAAAAAGTGCCTTATAATTCCACTACAATGTATGTCCTGTTTTTTTCATCTAATTGTATCAGATTAGCAATATATATAGTTCTAATTTTATTATGTTGAGAAATACTATTAGCAATTAATCTGCTCTTATTTTTTATAAATACACAAAGCACAATAATGCATAATAAACATAAATTCCATGTGAAGCAAAGGTAAAAAGCCAGCAATGTGTCATCTATGTACTGCAATCTTCATGCAGAAAAATATCACAAGGTCGCAAATCAAATAAAAACGAAGTTGATAAAAATGAAACTGGTACAAATATTTTGACTTACCTTCAGATATAAAAGCCATATAAGCAGAAAGGTGAATCTTTTCAGTGTGCTCCAATAAATGTCATATTTCTTTAGATCACTCAGTCAATAAACAAATGTTATGATTTTATGTTTCAACCAAAAAGGACAGAACATCCAAACTATGGATCCAAGCACATGCTGCATCCACATTCTCCAAAATCTGCTGCAGCTGTAAATTGTCCTCCTCACCAGAATGAACCATCAGGGACAGTTTGACATCTAAAGCTGGAAGTAGTAGCCTTGTATAATTTTAAGCGTTGCCATTGGTTGAACCAGCGGTTGTTTTCTCTCAGTTATAGCTGTCGAAGAAAACATGAGGAGGCTGGAGAGTGGTTAGATCTTGGGTTGTTGGAGACATGTTCATTTTTGGCTTTTACTGAAGAGCTCTGCAGGGCTTTAATAGCCTCTTTGAGTCCCCAGGGTATAAATAGGACACAGGTTGAGGAGGGTGGGTGGGGAGNAGGGGGGGGTGCCAAGGAGGAGGAGAAAAAGAGGTTGGACAGATGATGGTGTTAAGGTTCAGCCACAAGAATGCTTCGGGAGGTAATCTAGAAAGAAGCACAAGAGAGATACACAAAAAGTCATCTCATTATAGCCCATCTATCTCCTCATTTCTGTTTAATAACTCATGTATTATAAAGCATATTATAAAGCATCAACCATTTGTGTGTTACGCAATATATCCAAGTTCTTTCAGCCTCCTTGTGGCACACACACAGTCTCAGACAAAAACATGGACAAGCTCACTCATGCAAACACACATGAGCATGCACAGACAACAAGCGCTGTCCGTACAAAGTGTGTTAATTGAGATGCACAGTTGAGAAAAATAAAGACCTGAATATCCTCCATTGGAGTGTATTCCTATACTTAGGCTCCTTGAGTCCAGCTGTAAGGATGCTGCATGCTGGGGTTGCCATGAGAGCCACAACAAAACATCAGGGATCATCATCACACTGTGTCAAAAAGAAAGTACTGAACCAACCTGAAAAACAAGCATGATGGTCTTATTTCATTTCTACTGCCAGTAATCATTAATCTGTGCATATGTGTGTGTGTATGTGTGTATATGGTGACAACAGGTGACAATTACATGCTGCTGAGGCAACGAAGCTGTAATAATGTCTCCCAAGAGTGTAAGGAAAAGGTGACTGATATGTGGGAAACTTAAAAGAAATATATTCTCACAACTGAGATGTCCTTATAGAATTGTGGAGTTTCATTTCTCAAAAGACCAATAAAGTTAATCATCAAAGGTAATTATTTGCTCTGTGATGAACTGTGCAAATATTGTATGCTAGGTTTGTATGGAGCATTTTTTTTTTTTCTGTTTTGTTTATTTTTTTGAAGACTACATTCTGAATTGAAGTTTAAATTAAACAGAACTGATCTCAACTATTATTTGATGGTTTTGTTTGTGACACCAAATTGAATTGAATTGAATTAAACTGAATTGAATTGAACTGAATTGAATTGAAATGAAATGAATTGAATTGAATTGAATTGAATTGAATTGAATTGAATTGAATTGAATTGAAATCTTAAAATTCACTGCAAGCAATTCCTTCACATGGGCTTTCTCCAGGTGCTGCTGTTTCCCCCTGACATCCCAAATTTTGTTTCAGGTGGATTTTGAATTTTAATTTCCAAAGATGTGAATAATATATGTGTAAGTGTAAATGTTTGTCTGGCTATGTTTTGGCCCTGAATCTGAGCAAAATGCACTTCAAGAAAAATAATTTTTCTTCAATAGCAAGCAAATGTTCCAAAACACAGGAAAGGAACCCACTGGAATTGAATTTCAATCATGTATTGTCAGCCATGTATTGTCAGCCTTGACATGAAGGCTTTGTCATAACATGGTTAAGACCTTACACAATATGGTAGGAACAGAAATAGTTAACTTGTGGTTTGGAAGGTGTTCTCTAATTCATCCCTATGTTGAGGGTATTCAAGCCTGGCTGACAAATCAAAGCAATTCTTTTTTGTGAGGCTTACAGTTTCCCAGCCTTCAAACGCCGTTCTCTTATCCTGCTATGAATATCTAAGCATTGATCTCAGGCAGCCTAAAAGGACTTTCTAAGAGAGGAGAGGCCTCTACTTTACAGCACAAAGCAACACAGCTCGGCATACCAGCCTTTTATGTGCGGAAATAGAAAAGACTAAAGGACAACCATGCATGAGTTAAATGCATTGATAATGAGAGGACAGTAGGAAGAGCTCTGGAACAATATCACATCATTTTGTGAATGTAATTTTGAGTTGTAGATAGACATTGATTAATAAATTATTTTAATGAATAATTATGTATTATCTGTCCTGGAATATAGCTATTACAATCAAATTGTTTTCTGGCCTTTGAACAATCAAAATATAACTCCTCAACTTCACAAATATATTCTGAAAAATGCTTTAACAGAGAGTGACGAAGCGTTCGTGCTAAATAAAATTTAAAAGTTTTTAAAAGTATCTCCATAGGGGCTACAGATACTCTGTATCTGTATCTGTAAAAGTATCTCCATAGGGGATACAGATACTCTGTGCTTTGGCTTTACTTGATAACAAATCCATTTGGTTGCTTGGAGATGGACACTGACACTTTCAAGCTGAGGATTAGGTATTAACAGGCAATGAGTGCCAAGGGAGAGAGTAAACACACCCTGCTTTGTTTACAGGTTTGTTATCGTGAGCATACCCATGATAAGTAAATGCACAAGCAGAAAGGTGGCACATTCATTATTCATATTCATACACACATTGAATCCATCAGACTCACGGCTTTAGGATTGTGTGTCAGAAATGAAATGTTTAATCAGTGAGTCAGCTATCCAACAATTATGAGTCCATACTCACCAAACACTTAAACATGTGTCTGAGGATCCCTTAGGGGTAGGAGGGTTTGCCTGGTACACTGTGCTGCTAATCACACTATAGCATCAGCAACACCTTCACTTTCTACAGCAACAGCAAACACAAGAGCCCATCCACAGCAGCCAGGATCAAGAATTTGTCCGTCTTCACATTATGGTTCCCTCCAGAGAATGTGCATTGGTTTCTTAAACTAAATGGTGTAAACTTCTAGTTTAACTGTTCTGTATCCCTTTCACTTTGCTTCCGTTCCTTCATTTCGCCTGTGCTTCTATGCCATTCACTCTTTTTCACTACCCAATGCATTGAGGGAGCACACACACACACACACACACACACACACACACACACACACACACACACACGCACACATACAGTCTCAGACAAAAACATGGACAAGCTCACTCATGCAAACACACACGAGTGTGCACATAAGTGCTGTCCATACAAAGCTCCCCAGTGTGTTAATTGAGATGCACAGTTGAGAAGAATAAAGAGCTGAATAGTGAAAGAATGTGACAATGGAGACTATGGGCCTTAGGAACCAAGAGACAGACCCCTCTGGAATCTATGGGGCAAATATTTCACATTTCCAAGAAGGAGAGGCTGATCCCTAAATCCCTGATACAAACTCAGAGAGAGAGAGAGAGAGAGAGAGAGAGAGAGAGAGAGAGAGAGAGAGAGAAAACTAACAGTCCAGCGTTTTTTCCTGGCCTATCTGGATGCACTAAGGCTAACACACTAAGAAATAACTCAGACACAATGTTTCACCTTGCAAATAGTCAAATGTAATGTATGAAAATACAGTTATCAGTTTATAGTAATCAGCTGATGGTCTGATGTATTGTAAATATATTTTCATATTTTCATTTCATAATATTTTTATATGCAACTTCTTCTCATTTATTGGTGCTATTGCTGTAATTGTGAAAAACAAAGTACAAAAGACATCCATAGATACTCTGTAACAGTACAGTACAGTACAACACAGTTCTGTACACTTTCCAGTATATCTTAAAGAAGATGGAGGAAGGGTGGACAGCGAGGGAGTGTGTCGGAGATGTCTCTAAGGCCTTAAGAAAGTTACCATGACGCCGTTTGCAGGGAATGCAATAACATAACAATGCACTACGTAAATTCTGCATCTCATGGTGCAACTTTAAATCTATTTGGCCAATTATTTCTTCCTGCTTTAAATAGCTGGCTGAGTTAGCATGTTAATCACTGTTAGCACTACAAAGAAGCTTTCATCAAAGAAATAGAACATGAAGCATAATGTTTCATGTGCTCCGAATGATTCACCATCAAAGGAATACAAATCAACAACAAAGTTCATTCAGGCGAAAGAAGATAGATGACTAAATGGTCTGTTTTCACTTCAAAAATATAGAAATATATTTAACTTCTACCAAAGGTCTACAGTGAGCAAAATGATGAAGGAAAGTTTGATAAGATTACCCTTGAAATAAAAAAAAAATCACAGTTATACTTATACATGTGTGTATAGTACTTTCTCCAAAAGATAGTGCACAGCAGTCAATCATAGGTGACCATGCTGATGAGCCAACACTCTACACACATAAATAAAACAAATATGTGAATAGAACTCTTCATGGCTTTTAAAAATATATTAATGGATATGAATATGTTTGTCATAGTGTCATCTGGGGTAAACTAAATGACAATAACTCAGCTGATTGTCAATGGGAGGCTAATATCTGTGTGCCACAGTAGTCCTGTTTCTCTGACACAGATATATCAAAGCTCAAGATCTAATCCAGATACTGTTGTTAAACAATGCATCACCACCTTACATTAAGATTTAACTTTGCTGAGCAGGTGTGCTTGTTTTCATGCATGCTTGCTGTAATAAAACTGCTGGTGATGTCCCATCTCACCATTCTAGGCTTCGGTGGCAGGCAGATTCATTTGGTTTTTGTACAGAAGCCCTGCCTTTACATTATTTGTTGGGCATCAATTTTATTTTAGCATTCCCTATCTTATTTCAGCAAATCAAAGATTTTAGTACTTCAAAGAAAGACATCCCAGCTTTCTCAATGACTTCACATTTGTGGCACTGACCTCGCATGTTATGAAAAGCTTCCAGAGGCTGGTCCTGCAGTATATGAGGACCCCAGTAATAGACTTTGTGTACACTTTGGAGTTTGCATGCATTGATTTGCATTGATGTGTGTATTGGAGTAGTATATTATCTTTACATATGTTTTTTCTTCCTCTTGGTTAATAAAATCATGTAACCAAATCACTGTTGGTATAATAATCCAGCAAGAATTTTCCATTTAACTGTCTCCATGTGTAATCTGTCTTTCACAGTGGTATTAGTGTATATTCCCAGATAATACAAGTAGGTCTGAATAGTTAGCCCAGCCTGCTACCCATCAATAACTGCCATTATTATGACAAAGACTCAGTTATGATGGTGATAAAGACAAACCTAAGTAATACTGTCGGAAAGTGCAACAGGTGCAGGAAAGGTGCTTATTGGTAAAATCACTGTGGATCCCTGTGCGTGTTTGTGTGCATGTGGCTGCCAGGTGATGCACTGATCCTTATCCTTAAGTGATGCATTGAATTGAACTGAACCACCATTATTCCGAATGGGAATACAACACAAAAGAAATTCTAATTTCAGATCTAATTTCTATATGACAAAAGTCTACCACCTTAAGAATTCTACAAGCTGTTGCTGGGTCGTCAAATTGTCTGTAGTTTACTCCTGGGTGGTGCGAAAACAAGCAAAGATTCCAAACTTAAATAAGACCTACATTTGATAAAACATTTTTAGTAAAAAAAAAAAAACAAAAACAAAAAAANAACTTAAATAAGACCTACATTTGATAAAACATTTTTAGTAAAAAAAAAAAAACAAAAACAAAAAAACAAAAAAAGATTTATCTGGATGCGTTCAGTGACGGTTCACCATAACCATCTCCTCGCAGCAGGCCATTAACGAGGCACCGATTTCAGGTCATAATCCAGTCATCAAAAAGAGAACACACTTCACAAGACTGAGTCAGTCTTACCTTGTTAAATATCTTTGTGGGCCAGTGACGATAAGCTTTACCGATTCTCCTGTAAAATCATCTCCGGTGCCCGTTGACGTTGAGCGCTGTGTGCGCTGCTGCTCCCATATCGAGACTGTTGTGGGGGGAATCCACTTGAATGACTGGGGAAACGGCGAATGGGGATTGGTCTAAACGGTCCATCGTGCTTTTGTTTTAGCCAATGAAAAGAGAGAATTAAAGATCAAGCCGTCTGAGCACTCTGATTCAGCACCAGGAGCTGTCCACCCCACAAAGCGGTGACGCGGCAGGTAACTGACCTGTCACGTCATCGTCCTTGGTAAATGTACTAACACACACACAAACACACACAGGGGGTTCCCTGTGATTAGGGGCCTGGAGGGGTCTTAACTTGGTTCCAAGAGGCTCCTATCGAAATGGGAAATACCTCAATATTACTACGCTCTCAGAGAATACATGGGGTAACTAATTTTTAGTGTTAAAGGACAATACCGGCGATGTTTGAGCCCAATATATATGTATGTATGCAAAAACCTTGCCCAAATCTAGAAAAAAACTGATTTTAGTTTAGTAGCCTGTGTTAATATAACTGGTGTGGTAGTTTGTACTTGGTTGTCATGATAACAAGCATCTTTTGTCAGCGGCCTCTTGGAACTGTTATGCTAAAGTTCATTTGCAAACCTTAATTCAGAAAACCCCAACTGCTTTAAATCTTTTTTATTTTTTCAGTAAAAATACAAGACCAGCATCTTAGACAATGTTTTATGTACATATCTTGGCAAAACAAAATTTTAAAAAGCCTTGAAGTTTCCAAAATTTCAAGATTGTGAGCATAAATATTTGCAATATAAACACCACTTATTTGCTTCATGAAGAAAAATTTAACCTCCTACACCTGAAAGTACAACAAACTTTAGTCTGTTTCTGACATAAAATCAACTGATTTTAAGACAAAGTCATTGTAGATAGATCCAAGACAAGGGACCATTGTGGAAATTACTTTTATTGAGCAAGGAGTGTAGGTACACCCACATCACTCTTAAGTGCAGGGCAGTTACAAATCACCTTTTGACAGGAAAAAAAGCAACAGCTGCTTACTAACACCTATCTGCAAGTTTATTCTGTTTTGAACTTTGATCTTTGTCAAATAAAAAAACTGATGATTAACAAAGGTCAACAGATGTTACTCTTTCTCCTGCAAAAACACCAAAGGTTGATATGAAAGTAAGCTTGAACAAACTGTAGCATTTGCAGAGGAACATCAGCACCATACATCAGTTGTCCTATGAGCTCCAGCTCCATTGTCTTCGCAAGTGACCAAAATTAAAAGAATCTAAGTTTCCTGCAAAGTGAGGAAACTAGGGCAAAAAAAAAACAAAAAAAAAGACAGAGACTTATAAACAACCAGACATGGAAATCAGCTTGAAAATAAATACATTATCAGCAACAAGTGAGCATTACCTCTGTCCATACCTCAGAGATCAAAGAATAAGGGAGACGGGAGTATTCAGTGACGACAGACATATTGAGACGACATGCTGTATCTGACATGCAGTGCTTGGTACTGAAAGTAGGATGTCAACGACAGGACAATGCAGCAGGAATTTCTTGCTTTTCTTCTCATACAACTACTGCTTGGTCTGCTTGTTCAACGTTCACCACCTGCTCCTCACTACCCTCCTCTGTGGTTATGCGCACCACCTGAATCTCCACCCCAGCCTGTTTCAGCCTCTCCACATCCTCCTCACACATCTCTGCCATCCCTCCATCGTCGACCACGACCGTCGTAGTCTCCTCCATCTCCATCACATCTATGGGCTCCACTGTGACATGTTCCACCTGGATCCCATCATCCAAAAGAACAGTTTCAGCTCCTTCAATGTTCTGTGTAGCAATGGTGAGGGTGCCAGCGGCAGAAGAATCACCAAGGACCACTTTTTCATTTGTCTTGTCTTCATGGACCTCTTGGAGGTGAACTTTCAGGTCAATGGGGTGGGTGAACCACATGTCACACATGGTGCAGTGGTTAGGCTTGACTCCCGTGTGGCTTACCAGATGGTCTTTGAATTGGTCCCAGCTGTTGAATACACTGCTGCATACCTTATGAAGGCAGACAAAGAGGTAACGGTCAGTGATTGACAGCATCAGTATTCTTCCATTTCAGTAACTTGAGAATATTCAATCCTTCTGCATTGAACAAGTTTTAAGTTGTACTTCTTGTATGGCCCTGCATGACGTCATCTACACGTCTTGTATGTGCAACACGTTTTGAAGCCGTTTGATGCCTATATTGACATATTCAAAGCCGAGACTACATGTTTTGATGGCTGCACCATTACATCAAAAACAGATATTCTAGATAGTTTGTGTCATTTATACACACCTCCGAAATTCATCCTGATTCGTTTTGGATGTTAGAAAATTTGGGATTTTGAATAGAGTTTAACCACAACTGTTTGGTTCTTGGCTCAACAATATGCGTTTGTAAGGATGGACTCAGTGGGCTGAGCAGTTTTAAATTTGAACCCTCCTTTTATGGCTGAAGACACTGCCATGGTGTTGATGCACCAACAGTACAGGTAACTGTAGAGTGACTCAACAGGCCCGAACCATTCCTAACACATTGTACCTGGCATTCATACAGTTTCTTGCGTCCCTTTTTGGCTCCGATCCCATTCTGACAGGCAGCCATATGGCACTTCAGTGTACTGTTTCTTGCAAATCGCTCATGGCAATCTGGACACTCGTAGGGTTTTTCACCTAAAGATTGACACAAATAGACAAATGTATTTCAACACAAGACTTGCAGCAGGTCTTCAGGTCAAATAATATATAACGCAAATATTGTTGTGTACTTGTGATAAACAAACTCAACACAAAACAATTTTCATCCTCACCTGTGTGCTTCCGCAGGTGCTCCTTAAAGTGGCCAAAATGGTCAAAATGTTTCTCACAGTATTCACACACATGCACTTTCTTCTGAGGTTTCTGGTTTCGAGACAGCTCCTCTGCATCAAAATGAAAAGTGCTGACGTGCTGCTTCAAGGCGCCCTCTCGTGTGTAGGCCTTCCCGCAGTGGCTACACACAAATGGCTTGTCCAGCGAGCTCAGGTGTGTTTTCATGTGCTGTTTGAGGTGATAGTACAACTTGAAGCCGCGGTCACATTTGCTGCATCGGAACATGTTGTCCACTTGGGAAATCTGGACCTCTACAACCTCGACATTCTCCAGCACCTTAGAGGCAGTCACCGTTTCCTCGTGATACACAACCTCCTGTTAGGTACAAACAGACATCACAACACAAACTAAAACACTTGATTTATAATTTAACAGTAATACCAGCTTTTATATAAAATTATATACCTCTTCTATTGCATCCTTTTTGATCACCTGTAGGGTAGATTCTCCTTGCTGGTACTTGCTGGTTATGTCAGCAAGTAGCGCCAATGCAGACTCATCTGATGCAGCCTGGGCATTCTTTGCTGCATCAACCACCTCCTCCAGTCCTGTCTCCTCCACCTCAATGTCCCCTTCCCCTATCACCTCAATCTCCACCTGAGGGAGCATAAAACACATTTAATACTGACAATAAAATGTGTTGAAAAAAGCAAGGTTGTATTCTGTTCTTACATAAAACAGTTGTTTCTCCAAGTATAATTGTAATGGTACAAAAACCCAGCCAGTCACTGAAATTTCAACCATAAAGTCGGTTTACAACCTTAACACCACTGAACACCAATGAACATACAGACCTGCTCTCCTTCCACTGAGGGTAGAGTCTCTGTAATCACATTAGACGTCTCAGCAATCTTTCTCTTTTTGCCCTTGTTTTTGCCTGTCAGACCTTGTGAGGCATTGTCATTTATCCTGAAAAAGAAATCAAACTGTTACCGAGAGGTGAATGTTGTTTACATCAGACAATCCTGACACTAAGTTCTGTCCAGTGCATGAAACATTTACATTCATATAAGATTCTGGAAATCAAATAGGCAAAAACAAGTTAGCTTCTCGAGAAGTTATAAATGGCAAGTAAGTAAATCTCACTTATTGCTGAGAGCCTTGATGGCTTCCTGCATCTGGAGATACTCTGCAGCCTTCCAGACATCGTGGGCTTCCTCCTCTCCACCGACAGCGAGGGTGGCTGTGTAAGTAAACTCCATCAGCTGGCGGAAGGCTGAGTTACTCACTCCTGTCAGAATGTGACAGAGCAGTTGTAGTGAATGGAAGTTATTCTAAATAACATGTAGTAAGAAATAAGACATAAATTTGCCTTAAACATCAATGAACTGCACATTCTTAGCAGAGGATGTTTGGAGAAATAAAGCACATAGTAGATTGGGGAATCTTAGAATAGAATATGAATTATGTTATTGAGTTATGTAAATGAACAAGCCTAATCTTTGCACTGGCCAATTGTAGCCTCTCCTGCTGGTGTGAGGGAGGTGAGCTGAAAAATATTTCCAATGACAACATGGTAACATGTCGTAAAGAAAACACTTCAAACTCTTTGTACAGATTTGATGCAGACCACTGTCATCAGCTGTGACAAGATGAATCTGATTGGCGATCAGAAGCCTCCATATTTTCAGCAAAGTGTATCTGTGTAGATCTTCTCATATTATTTACGCTTTAGTTTTTCATATACCTTGGTCGATGCATATTTCTCTGTTCCTTTTTTTTACTGCCCTCTTTATAAAGAGTATATATATATACACACCACACAAACACACATGCACACTCAAAAACACGTTTCTTTAATATTACCAAAATTATGTTGTGACGCTTGAAAATATGTAGTAAGGACGGGCTGTTTGTGTGCTGCTGCAGGTGGAAGCAAGATGTTACTTCGCTACCTGCAACAGGTATCTCTTTTCCACACAGATTAATCTGCTCAAGACTGGTGGCTGAGCTCTGGCACTGCCAAATTAAACTGAAAATTCAATTAACCAGTTTAGAATGGAACCCGTGGGAGACTGACGGAGGGGGGAGAGAGACAAAGATGAAGAGAGAGAGAGAGAGAGAGAGAGAGAGAGAGAGAGAGAGAGAGAGAGAGAGAGAGAGAGAGACACATAGAGACAGGTAACTCTCTCTCTCTCAGCAGAGGTTTGGTACTGAAATGCTATGTAGAGTGAAGTCACAGCATACATGTATCTCTACATTTCACTGCTAAGTAAAACACTATGGCCCAGATTCATAAACTGTAGTGCATGTTTTACCGCATTGCTATGCGCAAATATCATGGCACAAGCACGTTTGCTCATTCACAAAAGCCTTTTACCAACATATTTTACCGTTTGCCTTGAAAGAAGCGTTACTGAGATATTTCCTTATTTGCGTGTTGCGGTAGCTATTCATAAAACAAACTGACACGCAAAAAATAAGATCTGCTTCAGTCCGGTGGTAATTTCAGCGGTATGAAATATGGGCAACGTTAAAAACTTTATTTGCCTCACATGTGTTAGTAATCAATAACTTTGATAGATAAAGTCACTCAGCTGATCAGTCAGTTTTTAAATGGTGAGTTTTGATCNATCAATAACTTTGATAGATAAAGTCACTCAGCTGATCAGTCAGTTTTTAAATGGTGAGTTTTGATCTAATCTAAGAAACGTTCAGGCGCTCTGTTAAATATCACCTCACCTGCTGCGCACGTCTGACTTCCTCACCCCACCCCACCCCACCCCAATGCAATGCGACTGCACTAAAGGGGTTAAAATACACACTTAACTGTTATTTTAGTGTCAGTCTTTTAAAACGGGGCTCTCTAAAGAATGTATGTTTCTTTTGCCGATTTGTGGCTTTAAAACCAGATATATCAGGATAAACAGTGGCTGATAAATATGCAGCAGCTCATTAACATGCTGATTTTCATTGGTTTTTACCTGACACACCCCACACAGCAACGCTGTCTTCAGGTGACAACAATGCGGTGATTATCGTAGGAGAAGTTTTATGAATGCGCCTCAATCATCACAGTGCACATTAAGGCAACATTACTCTCCACATCGCCGTTTTTTATGAATCTGGGACTATCTGTTGGAAATGGTGATCAAAAACACAAGGAAAAAGGCTAAGCTGTTTCCTATAGCAAAGGAGCTGTCAGAAGGATTCTCCATTTATCATGTGTAGTGTAATTTTGTATACCTTCTATCTCTACCAGTGGCTCTTGGGTAAAATCCTGAAAGAACTTGTGAAAAAACTGACTGCATGCTGCCAAGACTGCTTTATGGGCTCTGAACTGATGTCCTGCAAGGAAACAGAGAAAGAAAAGAAATTAATTAATTAATAATCTGTTTTTTTTTTGAGAAACTCTCCCATGCAATCATTACAATAAAATCAGGTAAAACATAAATCTATTTACCATCAACAATCAAGGTAATGTCTGTGAACTGGTCCAGCTGTCTCTGTTCATTAAGTTTGTCCAGCATGACTTTATAATGGGCTGGAAACTCACTGCTGCCATCCACCTCCGCTTCAGCCGCCATCCTTCAGAGGGAGGGAGATGAACAAGGAATTATTGGTACCAAAGCCACGCAGACACATACAAAGAAGGGAAGAGTGAATTGCTTTTGGGTTCAAAGCTTTTCATTTCAACACATTTACAAAAAAAGCATTGGAAAGTCATGTCAATTTTATTTGTTAAGACTGGTATGACCTATGATGTCTCAAAGAGCTTTACAGGCTGAGCAGTCTAAAGATAAGAACATTCACTTTACAAAGTAAGCATGTTAGGAGTAGAATATAGAGAAGAAAATAAAAGGAAGGATAAAGAAGGTAATAGAAGCAGAACAAAGTTGTACCAATATAGGAGAATACAACAACATAATACAACACAATGTAACAATGAAACCACGATCCAGCAAGAGAATAAGCCCACAATAATGTATTAAATCCAAAAGGAACTTATAAAGTCAATGAGCTTGTCGAATCAAGTCGGAGGCCCACCAGATGAAGATGACTTCATTTTTACTGTTAGCTCAACTTTACAAATAGCAAGTGTACGTTTGTCCAAAATATAAGATTAAAATATGACAACATAGTGGAACTGATCGTGATGGGTAAATCTAGAAGAACAACATCCAAGACAAAGAATTAATTTAGCTTTAAGTTAGCTTACTTTGCTACATTAGCTCCATGTTAGCTTAACTAGCGAACAGGCGACAATACAGACAAACTAAGTAATTTCATACACCAAAGATAGCATATATGCAAAAACCAAACTTACCATGTCTAGATAAACCTAAATAATTGTTTTGGTAACGAAACATGACAGAAGTTAACATAGTATGATCCCAAACTAGAGCATGTAACGGGCCCTCTTAGCACGCTGGCCACTTCACGTCTGAAAAATCAACATTACGTCATCAAATCGCGCATTAAAATACACTTTTCCCGAACACATTTCTGAATTATAACCACCGCGCATCAACACGGCACGCAAACGCCACCGTTGAACATACCTTATGTTTAGTTAAGTTGCTTCCGAAAGGCGTTTTACGATTTTATTTCCCTCGACGCATGTAGCGCTGTTCTACTACTGTCGTTCCACCAGAAAGGGCGGTCGTTCAAGCCGNCGACGCATGTAGCGCTGTTCTACTACTGTCGTTCCACCAGAAAGGGCGGTCGTTCAAGCCGTAGGACTCAGATTCCCAGAAGCTCTTGCAAAATCAAGGACGCCGAGGAGCGTTGCTGGGTTACAGAGGTGGGACAGGTGATTATTTATATATTTATTTATTATAAATTGAATAACGCAGACTCTTTATCTCAGCCTCAACAAATGCCGGTTCAAATGCCAGCAGTGTGAGTTATGAAGGCTCTGACTAGTGTTGTAAGAATCAACTGCTTGCATTAAGAAAGGTGGCATCATCATCACTCAAATTTGAAGGTCAAGACAGATTTGGCACTTTCAAGGAAACTTTAAAGAAAAATATAAGCAATCGGCAGAAAAATAGCCCTGCATAACATTTAGATGACCCTGTCTGGCAATTTTTATTTTATGTCCTCTCCTGGTATTTGCCAAGTCAACTGTCAGAGACATTCTTTCATACATTAAAATGTTCAACACATCACCAAGTGACATAACAGTAACAAAAATTGTTAAATTGGGCTACTATGCTATTGTGCATATCATATTTTAGTGTAACCGTGCCAAGTGTGAAGTTATAATCACTGTTTAAATCTTTTTAATCTGATGATAGCCTTAGAGCTGCACACAAGTCAATGTACCCTGATCAAAGGTATGTGCAATAGTGCCAGGTACTGTAAATAAGTAACACTGGGTCACAGAATGAACTAGCTCTGGCAGTTCATTCTGTGGCACTAACTCCAAGTCACAAGTCACGCTATGCTGTGTCAGCTGACAGCTAGCCATCCTCAGCCTGTGAGATCGTCTCACTATTATATTTAAAGACTCTGGTACCTACATTCACTTGAAAGTATAGATAGTGCACAGAGTATACACTGATGTGCACTCACTATTGTACCCCAACTGCCACCTGCTTCTATTCTTAAACTTGATATTTGTAAGGTTCATCATTCCCAGTGGGAGATTGTTTGTAGTGTAACCTCCATGTTATTTATAGTGTTGCAGCAATATGTATTCCATGTTGCTATGCTCAATGAGAGCAGAATAATCTCACAGTTAAATTATTCCGCCATCTCTATGAGTGCAATCCTGGACTCTAAATAACTCTGACAATTAATGCATTTAGAAGGTAATTAGATTTTCCATTTGTCTTAAGTACAATCTGGATTATGCTTGGGGTGGAGTGGAAACAATATTTTATTGTAACAATTTATGCCCTTAAATTTTATTTAGTGTTGAATCAACACTTCTTTGACAAAGTTTTAACAGGCTTTAAAATGTAGTATTTATTTCAGTATTTTTTGCTATTAGACAACATTATATTGTGCAGGTGCTCCTTATAAAGTTTCCATCACTTTCCTACTCACCACAAATTTAAATTTACATCAGCATCAGCATTTTCTTTGACATTTACAAGCCAAAACGGCACTGGCCTTTACCCTTCGTAATCTCCATGGCCCAGATCTGAATAATCTGTCTGATTTGACTTTGCAATCCTTTACACCTTTACAACAGTCAATATCATGTATAGTAGATTTAGAGATATAGAGATAGATATAGTAGATCACTGGACCATAGAGTGCTTCTTCTTGAAAGCTGTCACACCCAGTACTGGTGATGAAAATGGAAATATGTGTTTCCCAAAACTTTGGTAAATGGAAGACTAAGTACAGGAAACTGAGTGTTAAAAGCTTCTCTCTCTCTCTCTCTCTCTCTCTCTCTCTCTCTCATGAAGGTCTCCCAGGATCATTTCAATCCCTATAATTTTAGTTATTTATTTACTTATTGTCTGTTGATTGGGTGAGCTAAAATCTTTCTCTCTAATCAACTGTTTATGTTTTATTGGTCCAATCTGAACTACAAGAATATCATTTTCTCACACTGACCTCACATTTTCAGTTTTATTTAGCAGCACTGTTAACATTTTCATAGTTTTGCTCTCTGTATATTCTCCACTGGAGGATGTTATCTCAAAAATGTTTAAATTATGACACCAGTGTATATTTCATTGTGAAATGAGTCCAGTCCAGCTGCAGCTGCAACATATTGGACACAGACCAACCCAGAGTCCCACCCTCTCTCCTTTCTCTATTCTCCCCTTAAGGAAAAAAAAAACCCAGGATTTCAGAACATTCTGTTCTTGAATAACATCTATTTCACGATGTATCATCAACAGCGGAGAAGATAATTTAACATGAATACACCTCTATAATATACAGTGTAGAAGCATTCAGTTTAATAGACAAGGCAAATGCATAAACTATCTCCAGCTTTGACACATAGCTTACGTAGCCTTAACAAAGGGACAACCTTCCCTCCTATTAATCTCTTGCAGTGATTTGTCAAACTATCAAATCATAGTTAAGGGGAATTTCACACAGACACAGTGACTTATTTGCTTTGAATAAACTGCAAGTATCAGCAAACAGTCCTGACTGAACTTTGTCCTGCTTTCAGACAGGAAAACAACAGACAGAGTATAAAAGGGGGGAGCAGTGGAGGAAGAGACTTGTTTTTGTACAAGGCGTTACATTGAAATAGAGCTGAGCAGAAGGAAGAGAACTTTCTCACTAAAGGGTAAGTGACTGAAGTGCCTGCAAATTGTACCACCATTCTATTTATTCCAGATACCTTTTTAAAATGCACAGGATACCCAGATAGCAAGTTTTACTTACATATGTGACATTCTACAGCTATAATAACTAACGGTATCATGATTATGCCCTTAGGGCACAGAGACTCTGTATTACAGCTATAAATCTTTTCATAAAATGCTGTTTGAAGCCACTGAACCATTCTCTGTGTTATTTAACCTTTCTGTCTGTAATGTGTTATGGCAAATCTGACATTTTTGTCCTTTTACTTTGCACATCCAGGCTTGTTTCATATATAAACGAAGGACATGTACATGCAAGACATACATTAACTTATTCCCATGAGTTACATGCATCATATGAAAATGAGGGTGTAAGGCTATAACACAACTTTAATACCATCTATGATGTAAATATGCTGCCTTATTTATCTTTACTAGTTGCACAGTTTACTTCATTAGTATATTACCAAAAAGGAGGTAAAAATTTGGGAGGTTATTTAGGACTTTTTAAATAATCTAAATAATGACCCCACTCTGACCTTTTGTACAATGGTGCTGTGTTTTTACCAAACTTTGGTGTTCTCTCCTCCCACTTTCTCCTCTTCTTCTCACCTCCCCAACCATCTCCCCTCTCCTCCCACCTCTTTCCTCTTTCTCTCTGTGCTCAGCAGACTGGAGCAGTGAGGAGGCGCCACAGGAATGTGGGTGTGCCTCAGCCTGCTCCTCACTCTCTGCCTGCTCCATGGGGGTGGTGCAGAGAGTGATGGGGGCGGGTCACGCTGTCAGCTGCCACCAGACTGGAAGATAGGGGAGGTGAAGCCTATGAAGGCGGCGATGGGCCGGGTGACAGTGGTTGCTCTTTTACAGGCCAGCTGACTGTTCTGCTTGGTGCAGGCATCCAAGTACGTGCCCACAATATGTTAGCCAGTGTCCATCCTGACCTCCTGCCCTTTTGTCCACTGCTATGAACAATATTAAATAGATCTACATTACTCAGTCTGTGAACAGCACAGCATACTCACACTGTTAAAACTTGGTTAGTCAGTTTTTCTGAGATGTCTGGGGTTAGATATTAAACAGTTCCAAAACCACTTAATCCTGTAACCAGTAAAGTCTGCCAAACAATGAGCAATGTACAACATGCTCAAACTGGTTCCTATTATGCAACTATTACAAAGTTCAGCGTCATATAATTATGGCCTGTTCATCTTGTTTGTTAAGCAGACTGCATGAAAGTTGTTTTCTGCTATCAGTAACACTGTCACTTGGTCATATTTTAACATAATCCTAATAAACTAATTTTTAAAATGTCATCTGTGATTACTCTGCATAATGGACAGAATGGACAGCCTACGCCAGAAGCTGGAGAATCAGGGTCTGGAGAGTGTGAGCTACATGGTCATCAACCACCAGGGGGAGCAAGCACAGCGCCTGCACAGTATTCTGGAGCAGAGATTAGCACAGAGCATCACACTGCACAAACAGGACAAGCAACAACCTGATGTCTGGCAGAAACTGAATGGAGAGAAGGATGATTTTCTCATTTATGATAGGTTAGTTACATGCAGGGTTGAACCAGTAAAATATATATTAGATTTTCAATAAATACCAAAGTTTGCCTTCCACACCTGCTATTATGATACCTCATCAAGCTTTCATCTCCTTTGCTATCAGATGTGGCCGTCTCACCTACCACATCTCACTTCCGTACTCCATCATCGGACATGGTCATATTGAGGATGCAATCAAAGATACCTACTGCAAACGCATATGTGGGAACTGCACATATGAGGTATTATAGGCTACTCATAGATGTAATAATATCCTGTCTGCATTTCCTCAAAGACAAGCTTATACATTGAAATTTTGCCTGTAGCCCTACTCTTAATCCTCTGTTTCTGTTTCTTTCCTGTTGTTTTTCCCCACAGAGCTCTGAAATCCCAGAGGCATGCAAAAGCAAAGTAGAACCAGAGCCAGATAATCCAGCTGGAGAGGAAGACACTAGACATGGTCACAGTCACAATCAAGGTCACAACCATGGAAATCACCATCATCATGGCCATGGCCATCATGGGAATCATCATCCCCATGATGCAGATGGGCATGGTCATCATGGTCATCACCATGGAAATCATGGCGTTGGCGATGGGCATGATCATGGACACAGCCAAAGTCAGCAAGGTGACAGGCAGCTGGAGTATGAGCAAGAGCGTAGGGTATCTCAAAGAAGTGGGGGGCAACAGCAGCTTAATCTAGAGCAGATTCAGCAAGCCATGCAGATGGACCAAATGCCCCAGGAGGCACTGGGAGCCAAGGTGATGCAAAAGCCTTGAGTTCCTAGTAAGGCTCGGTGAAAGTCAAAGCACAGCTGACAGAGGACAGCAGGCTCTGAAACAGAAGCCTCTCCTCTGACCAGCTGATGCTGACACTGACGAAGGCTGTTTGGTGATGCAGGGAGTGAGCAGCCTGTTGGTCTCTGACAGTGTCAGGAGGCGCTCCCTGCCTCCTGACAGTGACAGGGACTGACAGGTGAACCAACCAGGGAAACTTGACAGTGACTCTCACCCCCTGCTGACTGACAGCAGCCTGAGCCAGCCCAATGAGCCTGACCTCCAGGTGTTGTGAGCTGAGGATGAGAGCTGTAAACAGACTCTCAGTGAAGCCTCGTATTAACACCAGCAACACACTTGGGCAAAGTGCTCTCTTTACCAACAAGTATTACCCTGGGAAAGGGGAGGTGGTTCCTGACAACAAGGAAATGGGATAGATGAACACAGGTGGATTGAGCATCTATTGGATTATTCACACAATATACCATTAGAAAAAAAAATGTTTTATATAGATAAACCATAAATCTATACCCAAAGTAGTTACTGGCAGCTTCATAATAGATTTGACAGCAGATATGCAAATAATTTGACTATGCTTAAGAAATCAGGTCCTCTACTTTTAATGTCAAATGATCATAGCCGTTGAACAAAGCATATTACATCTGTCTCATTTCTCTGTCAGCGGGTCATTCTCATCTTTTCTCAGGAGTCTATGTGATTGTCATGTTCATAAACTGCCTCCTCTGTATTGCTCTCTCCATCCTTTATGAAGCCAAGCACAGAAACTATGCTCTAGTGGTGTCTGTCTGAAGTTAGGCAGGAGAGAGAGGAGAGGGTGGATCAAGAACATGATAAACACTTTAAAAAATGAAAGTTCAGTTTCTAAAAATTTGAAAGAGACAGCAGAAAGGGAAGAGAATCAGAAAATACCATGACAAATGATCAGTTAAGGAAGAAATGTACATAAGATCATAGCATTAGACAAAGATGCAGAAGTTGCTACAGATCATGAATAACCAGAAATTACATTTTGTTGTAGAAAACTGAAAGTATTGACATATAATCAGGAAAAGGAGCAATCAGTTGAATTCTAAAAATCATTTGAAAGCAACCCTATACCATTTTATACCAATGCAATGTTTGCCCATAAGCCACAATATCGATCATTATTCCTGAGCATCAATATCTCACACAATTTCAGCAATTATAATATACTACTTCCTTTTTGTTGTGTACTTGTTAATGGAGTCTGAAAGTTTTATCATATCTCAGGTATATCATTTACAGCTTCCTGCATGTAAATGTTAAGCATCCTTTTTCCTTTTTCTAGATTTGCCACTTAGATTGCTGGTTGTACATTCATATAAGCTTTTTATGACAAAATACTAGGCTGTATTATTGAGAAAAAATATAGGGGAGAGTGAGAGTGAAGCAATGAATGATGTCTGAATACATTCTGTACTTCATGATGGTTTCTGGGGGAAGATATGTCACCCTAAAAACCTGATACTCGCACAGAAAATGTATTGTGTTTGTAGATTGTCAAATATGGAAAGAAGAACGAAATAAAGATGACTGACTTTGTTCACTGTTTTTGTGTGTGTTCAATCGACGAATATCAAGCTGAAACAAACTGAAAAAAAATAAATATGTATTATTAGGCATACTGAGTTACAATGTGGTGTGATGTAGAACATATAGATAGATAGATAGATAGATAGATAGATAGATAGATAGATAGATAGATAGATAGATAATTTTATTGTCATTCAAGGACACATGTAAAAAACAGTGCACTAGAACGAAATTTCGTTGCATTGACTCTCAAAATAGCAGTTAAAAAATACAATTTGTCAAACATAAAAAGTGCTTGTGTTCATACAGTTAACAAATCTGCAATAATATATATAAAATATGTCTGGGAAAGAGAAGTTTGAAAGCATTTGGCAACTATCCTACACATGCCCGAGAAGGTGGACACGTGACTTTGATAAAAACATATACTGTATATCATATTACCCTCAATGCTCGAACATTTATTATCTTTTAATAATCTGCAGCATCATGTTCTTTAAATCCAATACAGCACAATTATATAAAGTCATTATTTCACTTATACTGAAGCAGATAAAGCTGTTACTGCTGCAAATATTTTAGAGATTAATATAAATCTGATATTACATAAAATATTGACATGACAAAGCAATAAATTATTTCATTGCTAATTATTTCATTATTTCATACTCTCCACTCATATTGTACATAAATGAAGGCTGTACATATTGCATGCTCCTCCACTACAGACACTGTATAATTGCATATTGGTACTGTTTTTTACTCTTCTAGACTATACTTATACTCCAATTTGTACAAAAGTGTTCCTAGTTACTCCTATTGTACATACATGTTTCTTAGTGTATATCTTACCACCTTTTAGATTGTTCTATTTTTATTCTGTTTTTTATTCTATATTATATTCTGTTACTGTAGCACAGTCTTGAGTGTGAGTCTGTCACTCATCATTTCACTGTACCACTCGCAAGTGACAAATAAAAACTTAGAATCTTTGAATCTTACAAGGTCTTATGAAACAGCTGTACTTGAAGTTTGTCAGCAGATGGCGATGAAGATCTAGACCAGAAATCACCACCACACTCTGCTGCTAACCTCCCAAAGGTTTTCAACATTTTAATAACTTCAACTCAGTGAGCTTTAAACAGTAAATGCCTCTTCATTCCACTTCATTACATAATAATGATGCAGACAGACAGACAGACAGACAGACAGACAGACAGACAGACAGACAGATAGATAGATAGATAGATAGATAGATAGATAGATAGATAGATAGATAGATAGATAGATAGATAGATAGATAGATAGGTCACAACAGAAAACTGTGAAATTGTCTAAGGTCTAAAGTGCAACACCTTTGGCTGTTTGTATTGTAACTGGATTTCCTGTTGGACTGTGTGTCTGAAAAGGTCAACAAGCAACCGGAGGTAATAAATGAGGCCAAGGTGGACTGCTTGTGTGGGCGTAATTGGGCTGAAGATCCAATACAGGGGAACAGTGACTTATGGGTAATTACCTGCAATGTCCTGAGACGAAGAGCTGTGAGTGGCCATCTCTCTGATTCAATCAGCCCCACATGGAGCGCTGCAGTACACAGCTTGTGTCTTAATTGTCTGATATGTTTTCCCCTCGATGCACAACTCTTTCTGCAGCGCTTCGCCTTCCACTTAGCCCAACAGTGAGAGGGAGAATCACCGTTCATATGAACTCATCCACACACAAAGGCAAAAGCACCTTTCAGTTACAAACAACTACATATTCTCTATCCTACCATCATCACCACACATGTACATGGTCCTGCTATTTTCTCTCCCTCTTTATTTCTCCCATGTAAACCAACCCACATTCAAAGTGACTTTCACAGAACACACTGTTCTGTACATTTTCATCACTTACATCCTTTTCTTTCATGCACTGAGTGAACTAATTTGTGCTGACCTTTATGTTGCAGGATGCTGCTGTTTTAGGGCCTTGTGAACATAATCAAGTGGGTTACAAATTAAATTCATGATCATTTACAAATCATCTGCTTTAAATTGTAATCCAAAACATTCTTAATAGCTCAGTCAAAATTTTTTTTTTTTTGTTTTTTTAATTATTAGGTTCAATGAAATGCTGTATTAATGTGNCAAAATTTTTTTTTTTTTGTTTTTTTAATTATTAGGTTCAATGAAATGCTGTATTAATGTGGTAATTTATAGCTTATGGAGCTGGAAGGAATGATAGGGAAAGGGTTGATTGATATGTGATGTTGGGCCTAGCACAAAAAGCTTTAAGTCAGAGGCAATGTAGATATTTATTTTACAAAATAATCTCCTTTCAACTCCATACACAACCAGCAAAAGTCTTCCAAATCATGTGAGCAGGGCCACAATCATGGGTAGCAGCCAGTGAGTGCATAATCAGTACACATTTGCCTTGTTTGCCCTCTTGTACAGCTCATAGACCCTTGGGTATTTCTGGAACTGTAAATTATAATGTCTTAGCTCAAATGAATGTGGCTGTGCAAAAACACCTCAAGGAATTAACACATGGACAAAAAAATATTACAGCCTTTACTCACTTCATTACTGTCAGGCTCAGAACTTATCAATTGTCGTAAACACTATGCAATATTTTCAATAAATCAAAAACATGTCCCTTAAAAGTATTAATGTTGAATGTGACCTACAACACTTACAACAAAATGGATGTGCACTGAATGATCAAGATATATACATTTATTGTATATTGTTATGCGCTTGATCACAAATACAACACCAGAGAGGCTCGATTGATAGAACAACATTAAATCATCAAAGATCAACATAGTACTTGGCTCTGAGCACAACAGTGGTCACTCCTTGATCCATCACCACAGACAAAGTCAGTGGGTCCAATCCACAGTTCAAAGGCTCTGGAAATGTAAGAGGGGGTATAGAGGCCTGATAATACGCAGCAAATGAATGAATGGTCATTACATTACATTATTCCAACTTTTGGAGTCTGGATGTCACAGAGTAAAAGAAAGAACATTCGCTCTTCTCCATCCACTGTGGTCAGCTAAGGTAGTGGGGTGAGCTAAAGACAATGAAAAGAAAATAAATAATACAATGACAGTAATATAGAGATTGGAGCCACTGACCAGAGTCACAGAAAACCAAGCTGCAAACTGCTGTACCCAAATCAAGAATTAAAATATTTCCCTAACCAGCCAAAGAATATCTGGCTGAATCCACTTTGTTGATAAAGATTTACAACCAGCACAAATTCCAGCACATATGAATATTTCCAGGCTTAATAGAGTGACAAAAATTCACTCTTGAACTGAAGCAAAACCATGAATCTAGAGGCAAAAACACATAATTAAAAACACTTCAGCCCATTAAAAGGAAAATAAGAAAATCACATAGTGGGAGAAATTCAAGAGTTTAGAGTAACTAACTGACTCTGCCTATATTTTCATATGCCTTTATAATACACTATATCTATCTGCTCCATCTATGTTTACATTTTATAGAAAATATTAAATACTCCATTACAGTACATCACTTTATTAATCTGGTAGTGTACAATATGTCTTAAAAACATAAACTCTGTTGAGCAGAACTGAAGCTTATTGATAAAATTTCCTCATCTCTGATCATTGTACTGAATAAAAACATACGTTGTTTATAACAGGCAATTCAGAGACATGATTTAGTCTAAAATACAAAATCTGACTACTGTTTAAATTTCAGACACAGTATGTGTACAAGTGTTGGCTTAAATGTGTGTAATTTTTTATAAACTTGAAATAAGAGTTGCAAACTTTTACACTACATCAAGAATGAGCTTATTGTGAACTGACAAAAATATTGCAGACAAAACGTAGTAAACACCTTTACAGTAAGCTAAAAAAAACAAAACAAAACAAACAATATTTCTTCTTCCTTGCTTAAAAATACTTAGCAGAAATTAAACATTTAGTATTAATTTGCCACAGTATCATAATTGCATTGCATATTTCAGTTTTCACAACTGAAACTGAACACTAACAATGCGTTTTTAGTTTTTCACTATCCAGTCTTCCTTCATACACACAAAGAGGCTTCTGGGAGGTATTTGGTTGGGTGTGAAAACTTTGAAACATGGATGAGATGGATAAGCATCGTTAGACCACTGTATTGCATGTTTACAGCAAAACTGTCTTAATTGGCTTTGCTGTCAAACCTGTTTTGCTACTGATAATCAGTCTGAAGACTGGGCCAAATCAAACCTACAGAACAGCTTTAGAACAAATATCAGTATCATCCTCTTAAAAAGAACCCCTTTTTCTATTAAAAATACCAAGCAGCAATACATTCTGATTAGTAACATTAATGACATACAAAATATATAGTTCTAATTAATTATACAGCACTAATAAATATATTAAGACATTTCTGCAACAGCATTAGCATGCTGGTTTTATCAGCGCTAGGCAGCAGCAAAAGAATACAGAGAGAGAGATGAAACGATAATATTCACATTTTGAGAACTGTTCATTTTATGGCTATTATGCTGCCTGTCTTCATTTCTTTAATGTACTAAGATTGTCGGATACAAAAGACATATTTATTCTGAGTCTCAGCCTGCTTATCTCACAGATAAGTCCAAAACATCAAAGCCAGAATGTGTTGCCTGCACTACAGAGTACACTTTATATATGGTGAGATATGCTTCATTTACAGCCTATGCTGTACAAGCACAATACCTCTGACTCAGCCATAGAGATGCTGAAATGAAAATACAATGTTACGTCACGCAACCATGCATAATGCACAACCTCTATTCTATAGCTAAAATAGCTTATTGTGTATAGGTATGGTAATGAGTTTGTCACAGGCATATTGTCAAAGTCTTTATGAATGAATTAACAGGATAAAAACATATGAGGAGTTCTAAAATTGTCATCTTATGTTTTCTGCAATCCTCACATCTACACAGGTCTCTATTAAAGCTTGTACAAAGGACAGGTTTATACTCCATGTTAAATGTGATTAAATAACTAATTACACAACAGATTCTGTTTAAGAAGTGCTCTAGATTGAGGCATTCTAAGAAAGGTTTGAAGATAAAGTTACTAGGGATCACCAAGTACCACTTTATTCCATAACATTCATCTAAATATGCTTAAAATTGCATTCAAACTGCCCATTATATGTCAACACACTTTTTACATGCCTAATTACATAAACTGTATCTGACTTATTTGACTTTCATCTATCCATATCTCACTCTGTCAAGCCAACATTTTTTTAATAACGGGAACTCAAACCTTGATTAATTTTTTAAAAGTTTCAGATAATCTACATGTGTGGACAATTTTTACAAGCAGGATGTGTAAACATGTAACTTATGGGCTAGTGGCCTGATAAAACTTACATTCTTGTAGCTATTTTCACAGATATTAGAAATATAGGCAATTTTCAGCTCATACAATATATGGCTCTTTCAGGAAGGCAAAATTAATAGTCTGTTAAGGCAACAGATTTCACTGTCATTATTACTAGCTCTGTGTGTGTGTCTGTGTGTGTGTGCGTGCATGCGTGCATGTTTTTAATAATGAAGTAACACAGAGAGGCTTTACACCAATTCACATTTGTTTTGTGCCATGAATATATACATGAATCACATAAAGTGTAAGACATTAACACATCACAGGCACAGGTCTTTAACACTGTATACTTGATAGATAAGGAGTATAAACGTTCTTTCAACTTCTACCAGTTATTATACAAACTATAAGTAGTAAATTAGCCATTTAAGGCTTTAGTTTAAGCGATGAATTACAAGAGGGTTCTGTTAAAATGAAACTTGGCTCCTCTTACAAGGTGCAAAGCAGCATCTGGTTTCTCTGAACTGTTGGGTCTG
>VXCM01000585.1:0-149688 GCA_014773175.1 Lucifuga dentata | reverse complement strand
CCCCCCCCCACCACCACCACCACCACCTTGTAATATCTGCATTATCAACCACGAATATGCCCTTGAGCAAGGCACTTAATCCACCTCACAGGTGGATTACAGGTGCTCAGATTGCAACAGCACTGTTTGTACTGAGCTGCTCCCGGCTGTTAATGTATCGGGAATCCTTCCTCTTATTCCAAAAGTCACAGTCCATCACTGTAAAAGACAGTCTCACAATGTATATAAAAATATAATAAAAATAAATTGAAAAACTTAAATTCCGCTCTTGTGCACTTATGCATCATCAGTTCATGATGTTCATTGTATTATTTTATGACTAAGTCATTGTTGGCTGTTGGGTGTGTGCATGCTTGATTGTATTTCCCCAATTAAACTCTACAGTAGCTGAGTGGAAATAACATCTATGTTTGGCCTCTTATCCAGGAAATATGAACAATAAACCACCAAATTACAAAATGAACCTAGGAATGCAACCATCTCCAACAACTTAACAGTTAAAGGTGGATGTTTCCTTTAGCAAATGCTTTTTGTATAAAAATATATCTCTGTGAAATACTAATAAAGATGACCTGCTGAGATAAGTAATGTAAGAACAGAAAATAAGCCATCAAATAAACCATTTAATAAATTGACAATCAAATATGTTTGAAGGCCTGACATCTCTTTATAACTCTTTGTTGGGAGAAGAGCAGGCTGGCAAAACACCTCTGATTCTTCCATATGTGCTTATATGTTTGTTTTCTCCAAAGAAATCATACACTCTGTAACTTTAAGACTTTCACAATGTCATTGCTCTAAACACAATTAGTCAGAGACATAATAAGATCTAAAGCACGATCAGCATTGAGATGATGCTTTTTTTACTCATTAAAAAGAGGACAGGCTGGCTTTCTGATTGTTTGTGCTGTACATTCATGTCAACAAATAGCTGAACAGTCAGCATCTATTCATTCAGCTTTTAATGTATATTTTTGGCACTCTGCATCAAATGAATTCATGGAGCATATATTATTGAGTCAACAACAGCTTCTAGCTTTTAATGCCTCCCTTTCAGCTTCCCTCTGAAAACAAACACCTGTACACTTTCACCCACACTGTGTGCCGTAAGTTATTTGGTTTCCAGCATGAATGGGGTAGAAACAGGCTCTTGGTGGCTACAAGGGAAATTCCTGGTCTATCAGCCTCACATCTAAAGGCTAAATGGGATATATTTCAAGGCGTGAGGTTCCCCAGCAGGTCTGGGGTGATGTACCCAATGGGCATAGCAGACAGGGTCTTAAGAGTGTTCTGTGGCAGGCATGGAGATGGAGACTGTTGGGGAGGTGGGTTAAGGAGCAGGCTGTGCTGACTGCCCACCTCCTGTACCACTGTGTAGTCTGAGACAGGAGCAAAGAAGGGAGACTGGGGAGAGTCAGGAAGGATGTAGGGAGACTGATTATCCCCCACTGTGGTTGGTGGGGGCAAAGAGGACTGCTGCTGGGGTTTGGTCTCCACTGGCTGATTTTGTATGGTTTGGTATCCCTCGCTGAGCATGGGGGAGCCAGTGGTGGAGCTGATCTGCTGGGCGTTGCTTTCTGTGGTGTAGCCACTTCCCTCAGGATTCACTACAACCAGTTGAAACTGCAGCTCTTTCTGCTTTCCATCCTTCTTTTCATCAGTTTCCCTACTGCCTCCACTATCTGTTCCCTTTTTCTGTGTGTCCTCCTCTGTGGCTGAGTTGCTCTCGTGGATTCGGAGTTGCTGGCCAGGCGACAGCACCACACCTCCAGAGGGCATCACATTGCTGACCTGGGCATAGAAGTCTGTGTTGACCCAAGTCTCTGGCCCTCCAGACTGCATTTGTCCAAGGGGTCTCTCCTCTTTCTCCGGGGCTGGACTTCTTCCTGGCACTTCGAGTGAGGCTTCCTTCTCCTCAGGTTGGCCTGGCAGCAGGGCGGCCATGAGCATTAGGGTGTCTTGTTCAGGAAAATCTGGGTCATAACAACTGGCCCGGCCTGAGTCATCATCAGGGAAGCTGAGGGAGGAGGAGACAGGTGAAAAGATGGAAATAAAAAGAAGGAATGGGATTACATTCATATTTCTTGAGCCAGTTGGCAGTAAAAAAAAAAAACTATTAGAGAAAAGAATCCCTGTGGTACCTGATGGCATTGGAGCACCCTATGTGCATGTGGTGGTGGCTGATGGGCTGAGACAGACCCAAAAGCCTCTGAGTGTCTGAGCCCTGATTGTCCTCTTTCTCCACAGGATCTGCATCCTCTGCATCCACCTCGATTAACTCCACCAAAGGCTCATCCTGGTAGAAATGTGGCGCATACGAGGGCATGCCACCCATACCTCCACCACTCAGGATGAAATTCAGTTCCTGTAGCTTCCCCTTCTGGATTTGCATGAGTTCGTATGAGTGTGTATAAGAGTGCAGGGTGATCAGAATAAAGAAATACATGTGTTAGTAAAGGACAAACTGTCAATTTAAAAACATGTCTGTTTCTTCTATTTTCAACAGTAATTGTGGTCTGTGTACTACTTTGTGAATAAGTATGAGCTGCAAACCCAACACTGTTTGTACTTCACAGTGTCTGATCATGTAATGGTAGGACTATTATTTTTATTTAATTTTTGCACATGTTGAAGAGTTTCTCTTAGTTTCAGCTGTCATGTTGTTATGAAAGGAAAAATAAACAAAACAGCCAGCCTGTTAAATACATCCCACATCGTCCGCCGATAATACGCCCACAACAGAATGAGCAACCAAGACCCTCTTCATGTCTTATTATCCCTCAGTGGTCCTCCTGTTCTTGTTTACTTCAACAAAACAGCCAGAGTGCCTGTTTGCTTTCAAACCATTGGTGGACATTTTCGCTTTTGTTTGATAGTTGACACTGAAGATAAACAAACAGTGATTGTAGTGGGTGAGGTGATGTTTATGTGGCCTATCTTGCTTTAGCTAACTGACCCACTTCAATGCCCAAACAATGCCTGTTTTTAATCAAAATTACAATGGATATGTAATCAAAAACAGCGGTTATGCAACACTTTGTTGAAAGAACAATGCAAAATTCAATGTGTTGCCTGCTATGAATTACTAAACTTGTTTATAATTTCACACACACATGCAATGCAGAATAACAACACAGATGTACCTTTAGCATTTCTGGATCAATTCCTTTAATTTTCGGTGCAGGAATCGGTGGTAATAGCATTACCATTAATCTATAAAGGCAGGGAGAGGAGAAGGGTATGATGAAGAAAATCTTTTGTAATTGTCAACATCTTTGTGTGTGTGTGTGTGTGTGTATGTGTGTGTGTGTGTGTGTGTGTGTGTNGGGGGGTCGAAGAGAAACACTGCTCAGGCAGTCTGTTCCCACCTGTGTTGCTGAGAGATGACAATCAGCATGATGAGTATGACGATACCCACAATTCCAAAAATGAGAACCAGTGTGAGCGGAAATGCTGAATCTAGAACACAAAATAGGTCATTATCATCACCATCATCATCATCATCATTATCATCATCATCATCATCACCATCATCATCATGACCACTGTATTCAAAGTACCATGACCTACCCTGACCGCTGCCAGGAATCTCAGTCATTTTAATGAAGATGGAGTCACTGAATTCTCCAAACTTAACAAAGTGCAGCATCCTGCAGCGGACATGTATTTCATACTCTTTTCCTATGTGCAGACCAAAGATTGTCTGGTGGGTTTGGACTTGCACCTCCAACTGAAATACAGAGCAACAGAAATACATGCTGAGAGGTGTACTCAAAGTATTTTGGGTAAGTGTAACTGTGACTTTTACTAAGGTGAAGTTGGTGAGGCATTTCAGAATCATTAGATGAAGGAGACACTGTTATTCTAGAGGCTCAAAGACAGTTTCAAGGCTCCATTTGTCTGACTGGATGGCCTGGTAGTAATGAATATGAGCCTGTGTAAAGTCCCCTGGCCTCTGACCCACAGATCCCTCCCTTCACTTCCTTCAGAGAAGCAGAGTTTTCCCAGAGGGCTTTGCTCTGGCTTCCACCTACCTTGCTACAACTAGAACTACACTGCTTTTTAACTACAAGAGTTTAGGGGGGGAGGGGAAGGAAACTTGACACTGTGCCTCAATGACTAAGCATGTGCATGAAACTTTTATTTGCTTGTGTATGTGTACAGAGGCATTATGTAAAATATGAAAGGATGAGAAAAGGAGGAAAAGAGAATTTGAGAGAGAGTGAAAAAGAGAAAATAGAGAGACTTACTGCTTCCCAGTTGGTGGTGTTTCTCTCTCTGTACTGAAGTTCGTACTGGATGCGCATCCAGCCTGACTCGACGTCTGCGGAGGGCGGCGATTTCCAGTGGACCATGACGTCATAGCTTAGACCAGAGGGACTTGTGTTCAGCAGAGACCAGTTCAGAGCCACTGGGGGATCAGGACGCACTGCCAAAAAGTAAAGAAAAGAAAAAGGCAATAATTCAGGGTTTTCTAGGATACTGCACACTATGAAGAGATAGTATATCATAGAGTGATTCTTAAACCTTGAAAAACCTCATGCGCATGCCGTCCACTGAAAAGTACAAGGCGTGCATTCGGGATGAGCTGGGCTGCTTTCAACAAAAAATCTAAATCTTAATTAAAATTTTATAATAATTAAACTTCTTGATGAAACTCAATTTATTTGTGAATAATTGGTCACAACAACAGAATTTTCATAGATTTCAACTGTTTTGATAGTGAAATTTTCAGTCATCTGGCATACCACTAGGCGGCACTCCAAATAAAACCCATGGTAACCTGCTTCTGAGAACCATTGAGCTATCACAATTCACAGAAGCTGAAGCAGGTGTTCGTGCTTTATTAGTATCAAAACACCACAAATAAAACATTTAAAAATTAAATTATAATAAAAAGTAATAAATAATACCAAAAAACTAAGGTACCGTAATTTGATTTCCTTTCATGCAAAAATAATATGACAAGAACTGAAACTACAATTTACTGATTAGCAGAACAATCAGAATTGGAATCCTAATCAATAAGGTATCAAGGAGCTAATAAGTACTTCAGAAGACAACACGTCATTGTTATCTGTGAAGCTTTGCTGATATTTTTTTTTACATACATGGAGAGATATCAGCAAACATATGACATTGCCATGTGTGCATTTTCTCCAGTCCTAGTTAGATAAAGACCCTCAGACATCAAAATATTTACCATCTAAACACAGACTTGCTGTGTTATTGACACGCATGTGATATTTGCTAGTTTAGCTGATATGCAACAGCAAATACCTGGAAAACAACTTTGCAAGCAATCTATCATAGAATATCTATTCACATCTCTCTCAGTGTATATGATTGACATTTGACTCAGTAAGCAGCATATATCCTGTTCTATCAGTCCTGCCGATTCATCCATTGAAAATGCACAACAGAATTCTGAAAATTTTCTGGCCCTGTTAAAGGTAAATGAAAACATACACAGTTTTGATAAATCTTAGTTACTAACCAATATTATCCACAGTGAAACAATCATCATCACTGAAATAGGTGACGTTGTTTTGGGTGCGCAGCTGCATGCAGTACCGGATCCAGATAGATGTGTGGTTTGCATCAAAGAAGCACTCCCTGTTTGAGTGGTCATATTGTGGGCACTCTTTCCATTCACTGGTGGGTAATCTGAGGGAGGAAAAGAATAAAAGAGGATAGAAAAGAATGAAAAAAGCAAAGAAATGCACACAGACTCATCAGCTATATCTCAATTAAGGGTCTTGATCCTCCAAAATACATTTATCGACTCAAAACATCATAACATGCTAACAAGGCCTGTTCCAATTCATGTGGATGAGAAACCCAGCCTGCTGTGGCCCAGTTTGAAGGACATCGCCGGTCCTTTGCAGTCCTCAGCATCCCAGAATGTAATGTTTGCTGCCTAGTTACTTAATGAAGTATTCATACAATCTTGTCAACTCCAAAACTGGGAAATTTGAAATGACAAGGTTATATTTGCCAGGTATTTGTGTTCATGTGGTCATTGATCACTGGTAAACATATTTCTTGAACTAGAGTAGCTAATGATAAAGTCACTACAGGATGTACAGTAGTTAGTTAGCAGCTTGGATATGTGAATGACAGGGAATGCAGGATATTAAATCTTTTCTGGTACACTGGATATCACAGAAAATGTATGTCAGCCATTTAAGAGCATTTAGCTGACAAACTTTAAAATTATTTTATTTTTAATTATTTCAAAAATGATGGACTGACATGTTTTTTTTTGTTTTGTTTTGTTTTGGGTTTTTTTGCCTGTGTCTACATGCAAAACGGGCCAATTGGAAAGAGCTCCTCCAGGTTAATTGGGCACAGTGACACTTACTCCTTTTTAAGGTAGAAAACTCTGAGTGCACCAGGTGAGGACAGATTCTGGAAGCTGCCCGGACTCCACCAACAGCTAAATGTCTCCTGCTCTCTTGATATGCACTCTGTGAAATGAGGTTCAAGGGGAGCTGTGAGAGAAAGACAAAGACAGACAGTGGTCAAACAATTACTGCTGTAGTAGAACCATAGACAAATACTACATTATGAGCATCAGTCCTGCACTCAAAGTACTACTTAAGTGAAACTAAGTGTGTATTAGCAGTAAAATGTACTTGTGTATCAAAAATAAAAGCAGTTATTGTAAAACAAAATCTATGTCCATCAGTCATACAGCAATCCCATAATGTAGTGTGGTTAAAAAGTACAATATTACCCTTTAAAGTATAGTAAAGGTAAAGCAGAAAGTTTCCCAGAATGGAAACACACAGTAGTGCCACTATGTCAAAGCTGTAGTTAAGTACAGTACTTGAATAAATGTATTAGTTACTTCCGACAATTGGAGAAAAACACAGAGAAGAAATGCAGAGTGCACTCACATTGCATTAGACTGAGTGATAATCTACTGTATGACCTTTATTTGCCTCTATCGACCCAGTCTAGATTTATCATTAAACAATATTTAAATTCAAAAATTGCCACTCCTCCTTAAACTATGACCCTCTGTAATCAACAAAAACACAGTTCCATTTTCATGAAATATTGAGCGAGTTCAAAATGTGAGTTAGCTGGTAAAAGGACACTGGGACAGTTTTCAGTTTCTGAGATTTTGCTCCAAAAGAAAACACAAAGTGAGTTCTACAGGCCAAAAATGTCAAACACCTGTGCAATCTAATCATCTTTTTGCATGAAGATTGGTCACAATTCAGCAAGCTACATATAGCAAGCTATATTCATCATTCATCAAAATAGTGGGAAGAATGTGGTGAAAATTGCACGTCATTCAGTCATATTTTTGGTATTGCAAAAGAACGCATTCTAGGAGAAAATAACCACAGAAATAAAACATCATGGACTGCCAGGATTTAATTCATCTCACTGTGTTAAAGTTTATTTGTATTCCAGTCTTCAGACACAAAGGAAATTCAAAGTGCTTTTCACATAAAAAATATAATTTACAAAACACTTAAAAGACAGTGTAAAAGACAAAATATGAAAGTAGAAAAAAAATGTATTGACTGGGAAGAACTGAAAATTAGAGATCATATATAACAATTTGTCAATCGAATCAACTGTTGCCCAATAAGCTGCTATAATCATTATGCTTCTGTAGCATGTGACAGCTTGGCTGGCACTTTTGACCATGTGGCTTATTCCCATATGTTGAGTGAAATTATATCTTACTTCTAGCTCTTCTAGATCTTACCGCCACAACTTCATCTTACAGGAGATAACCCTACTACATTTTGGAAAGACATTTTACTCTTTATGTATGGAAATTTAAAATTTAGCCAGTGTGTGCGTGCGTATGTGTGCATGTGCGAGCGTGTGTTAAGTATACGCATGTGTGAGTACAAAAACAACAATATGCCTTTATATCTCATAAATCTATCCAAACACATTTCATATCATCTCTCTTTGTTTCTCAGGCCCTGACTCAGCCCTTTCTTCATTTCAACACTCTGACACACCTTTTTACTGATCCCCTGCCAGAGGCCAGTTTCTTATCCCGTTGAGAGTCCCAGGGCTTGGTGCAACCATAAATAAACCACAGAAGCTATCACTGATTTCTGCTTTACCCTCTCTTTCGTTGCCCTCGTCATTGGCTGCAGTATAAATCACACAGAGAGCCAGAACGTAAACATGCTTCAAACTCTCTCTCTCACACACACATGCAGAGGGACAGAGAGAAAGAGAGAGAGAGATACTACATACAGATGATCGCCATCCTTCTAGACACAATCTCACCTAGTTTGTGCTGTTGAGTTGTACATACTGTAAGTAGGTGTATGTGTGCGTAATAATGTACTCACTTACACACACCTCACTGATTTAGTGTCTTCTGTCAAATCTTTTCTTTCAGGTGAAGCTAATTAACCAAAACACTTTTCAGACCACACAGTTTAATTCCAATGGAACCTCGTATTTCATTGCATTCCTGTGCTGTTGTGCCTCTGGCTTCCCCTCCACCTCCCCCATCTCCCCACCTTCCCTCCCTTCACCTTCTGCACACTGTCATGAATCCCAGAGCTTTGCTATTTCAGCCTGCTTCCCTCCCCCCATCCAAGAAATTCCAACTGCCTCCATCAAAGAGCTTTGTGCAGACATGGCATGGTAAAGAGGGCTTGCAGCTACTTCTTCCCTTACTCTAAATCTCTGATATAACAAGGATTAAATCATGTATATTACCAAACAAGTTTTTTTTTTTATGGTNCACACACACACACACACACACACACACACACACACACACACACACACACACACACACAAAGAAAATGTGCAATCCATTAGAGTTTATTAGTTTTATTACATTGTAAACGACAGATATAATTGCATAGACACTGATTGCTCTAATTACCTGTAGCAGAAAAGGTACTGTATTTGCCTTAAGCTCTGTCTCATCTAGTTTTAACATATATACCTTGAACTGTTTGACCTGTGCAGGATTTCTGGGTTCAAAACTTCTTAACCATATTGTTAGAGTTTCAGAACAAAAAAGCAAGGAGAGTGTTCAAGTTATAACTAGCTCACAACCCAGGAGGCATTACCTTGCCAGCTTAATGTTGACTACTTGCTGTGCATAGACTGGTAATTTCCTTGGAGGGTTTTACTCCCCATTTTCAATATACTTAACCCATACTGCAGTTTTCTGATGGGAAACTAAATTCTACCTGCAACTGTCAGCTGTGGTGGCAGAAAACCATCAGCTAGAGGGAGAAAACATCATTCCATTTTTGATTTAGGATCATCTGTTATGTTCTAAATTGTGTGTGAGCGTGTGTGCATGTGTGTGTACTTGGCTGTCGATATGTAGCTGTCTGTCCTGCTGGTAGTGAAAAACAGCTCTTAGCTTTGCTTCCTGTCTTTATCAGTCCATACAGAGGAGCTAGGAAACAGCATGTGTGTGTATACTTTCATGGCAGCTTTAGCCATTAAGGTTTAAAATCTGCTCGGAAGTTTAAATAAAGCTACATATGCCAGCTGGCAAACAGCACTAAAAGGGCAGCGAGACAGGTGTGATTAGGCTTTATCTGTCACCATATTGTGAAATGTCTGACTAATTGTCAAGAAGAGTGCAAGAGCTATGGAAATGACCCTTGAATTACCACCTTTTCCAGCTCATTTAAAGATTTAAGTTGGTGCTCAAGTTATAATGCTTCAAAAAAAAAAAAAAAAAAAAAAAAAAAAAAAGCAGCAAAAAGGAGAGTGGAGATGGGTGGACAAGTCACAGCCTGACAAAGAGTCAGAGAGACAGAGACAGAAGGTGACAGAGTGAATGTGTATCTGTTATTTTCTGGATTACTTGAACACCAGAAAAAATTGTGCAGTGCTGTGCAGAATGAAATACTATTTTTTTTTTAATAACAAAAAGTGTGTTTGGCCAGTTTGGAAATGAAAAAGTACAACTGGAAGTCAAATTAAATGTAAACACAGAAAGAAAAAAAAGAGAGAAAAAAAATGTTAACACAGTCAAAGACAGTAAGATTATGACACCTGTGGAAACACACAACTAAATCACTTTACTACACTCAGGACTGTATAAGCCCCTTTAAAACACTATGAAGTAATTCATAAAACACAGCGCCAGATTAACATGGAAGAAAGGGCAGATAGCGTCATGCAATCATGTTCCCACATTCATAAACGTCTGTTACTGGACCTCTTTTAGCATTTGCCTTGAAAGAGGTGTTACTACAATGTTTCCTCAATTGAATGTTGGGTAAGATATTCATAAAACACATCATCACGCCAAATTAATGGTAAATTTTATTGGCTTTATTTTATTTATGAAATCGGGTTGAATGTTATAAATTGTTGCTCCACATGTGTAAGTGATCAACAAATATATGAAAGAATGAAGGAATGAATGAATGAATGTTTATTTCAGTCTCATGCACACACACACACACACACACACACACACACACATATATCAGAGGAAGGATGCCTGTTCGCATCTGGGAAACTAAAGATCATTGGCTTCTTAATAAGTGTGATGTGACATAAACTTCAGGGCCATATTTTTGCTTAATTTGGATGAGTCCACAATTTTGGTTACATAAGAACCCACTTCTTAACATTAACATTGGTAATATAAGAGCCCACTCAGTTGATAAGTCACATGTGGTCAGGTCCCTCCTCTTGTGCACTGGGACTCCTGGTAGTGTTATGCTTTTCCTTCACAACATTTTATTTTGTCATTCCACCATTTTTGATACTAAAGTTGTTCTTACTTCTGATGCTGCACTGATGGATTTTGTTTTTGATACAGTACACATCAACATGACGCACCACATGCCGCATGTGATGCCGCAATGCAGTTACAAATGACAGAAATCCACCAAGTGCAACACTCGTTAGAAAATAGTGTTTTCATGAAGACACCTGTCAGAGTTTTGTCGGAGGCGGCTGCCTCGCACTTCTCTATGCAGGAAAAACCCTAACAGACCAGCTGTAGGCTAGTTGGAAAAAGTATAGCATCCACGCTGAGTGCTGTGATCGCGAGATTGCAGCTGCATCTTTTTTTTATCCGTAATATCAGCACGTGTGAGTGTTGTCTCGATCTCTTTGTGAACAAAACTTAAAGGAACAATATAGCCGTACTGAACCGGGTCTGGAGCCGCATGCATCTCAAGAGCTGTGTTTGCCACCCCTGCTCTAAAGCATGGAATTTAGATTTCTTTTACTGATCTGATATGCCAATTTTGCTTTGGCAGCAGAATATTAAATATGTTGTTGCATTAATATGCTGATTTTCATTGGCTTTTCCCTGCGACACCCCTAATGAGATACCGATGTGCTAATTAATGCAACAGACACTGTATGAATGTGCTTTGTGCTGAGAACTTAATATGTATTTTTAAGAACTACCTGACTAATCAAAATTTATTTTGATCTAAGCACAAAAGAAAGGATTAAGGAATTTAAAAAACATGGATTTAATTAATACAAGAAAGGAAAGATAGATCTTGATTTACGCTTCTGGTCAAATCTAAATGCTTCAGTTTACAAAATATGTAACCTTCACACATTTTGAACTAACTGTTCAGCAATAACTTCTGACTACGATTGCAGTACCTATGCCAGATTCTCCATATCTCTTCCTGCTGCACAATCAGCCTGTGTGTGTGTGTGTGTGTGTGTGTGTGTGTGTGTGTGCGTGTNTCTCCATATCTCTTCCTGCTGCACAATCAGCCTGTGTGTGTGTGTGTGTGTGTGTGTGTGTGTGTGCGTGTGTTCTGTTAACCAGATGGAGAAACTGGCAGAACACACTGTCATAGTGTAAAGAGTAAGACTGCCTGTCAATCTGCACACGCCAAGTCCTACTTCATAGACACAACCCCACACACATACACAGTGCATGCACAAACAGGACACTAGATCAAACAAAATATGTGTCTAGCAGATGATACTGTTTGTCTTCCACAGGAAACTTGTCTAAGATGGTGTGAAAAAGAAGAAAGGAAAAGGAGGACAAACTGGAAAATTCACAAAGACATTTCTTTAATTTTGAAAAGCATGTTGTACTTTTTTCTCTTCTCAGCTTGACTTTTTGAGGAGGAAAATCAAAAACATCATATTGTGCCTAATAGTGGAGGCAAAATCTTGAATCGCGAAGCCATGTGGCATTCAGGAGAGTTGGAGGGAGCAAGAAGCAGCATAGAAAAGGGTGAGAAACGTGAGAGACTGCAACAAGATACAAACAAGGAATGTAAACAGGGGCTATAAATAACTGCCAACATACATTCACACATAAGTGCTCAAACACACACCCACACTTGCACACATACTGTCCTTACACCTCAAATACAAAATCAGCACAGACTATAAAAATGCCTTTTTTAAGTTTTGCCTTTCCTCCCATTTCACCACAACAGGGCCATGGCTTTTCTTCCCCCTAAAATTTGGGATCCCTGGCTGACAAGCTCTCATTCTCTCCATCTGATCCTCATTATTTCCATCACTGCCCATAGCTTTGAAGTCTAGCAGACACAATCCACTTGGTTTAATCATGCAGCAGCCCGTCAGCTTATTCTGGTCCCAGCAATTTATTAGCCAGTCCTAATGATCATAAACTCCTCTAATGCTATCATAGCCATTCGTACTGGCTTACTTATGTCATATTATGTCCAAGTGAGAGTAAATATAGTTGTGTCTAGGTTACAGAAATGGGCACCTGCACATAGATGTACATACACTGTGTGCACACTCGTCTGTCTCTCTCTTTTTATGACATTTTTCACTATGCATAGGCATTTCATTAGTGTGTCAGATTTTTACACAGGACAAAGCAATATGTTAAATTCAGCTTGTAACCTATATGACCTCACATTGTAAAACTCTGGTTTTAGTTATCTTTCATTGGCTCCCCATCAAATTTAGAAAGGAATTCTAAATTTGAACACATTTAGATACTTGTAGTCAGGCCTAGCCCCTGGCTACATTTCCAAACTCTTGATCCTATGTATGCCAGAGTGTAACCTAAAGGCTCCAGGATGCTTCATAAAGTAGAACTTTAAGGGAAAAAAGACGTCTTGGAAGGCTCAACATGCAGCTGTCCAATTTAAACTTTCTGTTTTGTGTTTTCTAATTCTGATACTTACCCTTGGTCTAATTCTAATTTAGAGGACAAATGTACCATGCCCTTTTCCATCTTCTTTGCCTTCTTTTCATTGCTACATAAAGTAAAGCCACTGCCAACTCTTCTCTCCTTTGAGCCTCTTTTGCAGCAGCCTGGACTCGTGCCCCCAATTCTTCTACTCTACCAGTGTCCAAGATGGTGACAAAAGGTATTCGGGCATTTCCAGTCAGAGCCCCTAAGCTCTGGAAGAGACTGCTTAAGGACATTAGATTAGTTCATGAAGTAGCCTTTTCAAATATCTTTTAAATCCTACTTATACATACAGTATATACACACACATAAAGGTTCCCTCATTATCTTATAATGCTTTGTATTTTATTTGTTCATATACTTCTTTTTAAGCAGCTATCTGTAATATTCTCATTTATTTTACTTTGTGTTTTATTAGTTTAATGCATCTTTTATAACTTTACATTAGCATTTGAAATACTGTTAAGAAAAATGCTAAACAAATAAAGCTTCTTATTACATTAGGTTATAGTTCTATGAGCACTCAGTCTAAACAGGTCAGCAGCTGTTATAACTGACACTTTGACTGGTTAAATCAACATGACCATGTACTGCTTATGTAACATCAGTCTAAAATATGTCCCCTATAACTGCAACACGCCTCAATCTGCTCTGCTGCCTTTAAATGCTCCAATTTCCATCCATTTTCTAAACCCGTTTGTCCTGTTGAGGGTCATGGGGGGGGGGCGCTGGAGCCTATCCCAGCAGTCACAGGGCGAGAGGCAGGGTACACCCTGGAGAGATTGCCAGTCTATCGCAGGGCTGACAGAGAGACAGACAAACACATTCATGCTCTCATTCACACCTACGGGGAATTTAGAGTTCCCAATTCACCTGACATTGCTCCAATTTCCTGCAGTGAAAAACCATTAAAGTCACTTTCATTAAAGTCAGCATATGGTTCCTACAGGCAGTCCACTGTTTTATCTGCTGTTGCTCATTACAGAGCATCTCTCTGCTGTCCAGCCATACACAATTTCCATATCTCTCCGACTTTTTAATTTCCCAGCTTTGTATTTAACTTCAGACACTGTATCCCACACTCCCCGACTGTGCGGCTCAGAGCAAACACACCCACCGCTTCTCTTTGAAGCAGATGTAACTGTAGATTGTGTGTGCAGACCAGACTGACCAAACCTCTGCACGGTTACCACTGGTTACCGCCTTAGCAGCGAAGAACATGGATGTGCCTGAGTCACCAGGATCAATGGGTCTGAAGAGCTCGTTCTCCTGAGACACACATATAGACACTCGGGGAAGGGAAAGAAAAATAGGGTGTGTGTGTGTGTGTGTGTGTGTGTGTATGCGTGTGTGTTTGTGGGCAGAGAGATACACAGGCAAATGACTAGAACCACTGCGGTACGTCTTTAAATATGATACTCTCTCTGCTTGTTAAGTGGCTAGCCTGACAACAGATGCACACAAGGAAAAGATTTGCACAAAAAAAAACAAAACAAAACAGTATAACCTGCATAATTTCAGCAAGGCTCCTTTAGTTTCCAACGGCAAATACTACAGGGTGTTGAAAACAATGCCAAAAGCACAATTCTGAGGGGTATTTAACTACTTAACATAATTTTATGGGTTCCGCAGCATCCTAGATATATTAACGGGAGAGTGGGCAAAAGTTCAGATACAAACTGTTTTGAATATAAACTCGAGTAGGGAAAGCAGGTATCATGATCAGACGTTACACAGTGGTAAGCCTGAGAAAGGCACAGGCTGTCTGTGTTTGCTCATGATATCAGTAGCTGCTTCTTGTTAACATATGTTAAAGATTGTTGAGGAAGACCAGGGCTACCCACACTGCTTGTTGGAAACCAAAGAAATGAAATAAAGATGTGGAACAGTCAGAATGTTTGATGGTTTGACCTCACCTGGTTATCAGCAGTTGTCTGAGAACTTACCAGAGAGGTAATGTAAATGCACAGAGATAAAGATATTTGCTACAGTCCTTGAACAAATACAAAAAGTCAGGTAGGATTGAAAAACCTGGGACTCAAAATTCCCTGTGGTTTTACAGCTTAATTTATACACAGTATGCACACATACATTTCACACTAAGATCATTTTTCTGTGTGATGATTATAAAATTATCATATGTAACTGGTGCAGCAGCTCTTTTACATGTTACCACTTGTCTTCAGCAGTATCAGGACACTTATTATCTCAGATTCTCAGAACGCTACAGCCAACTGAAAACAAAACCACTTACCCAGTCCCCTTCTATTCTCCTCCTCTTCCCCAGCATGAGCTGTTTTTAAAAAAAAAAAAAACATGACCTAAATCTGTATAACAGCATCACTGAGAATATCTAATGTTCAGCCATTACACTCATTAGCTTATTATCAGAATGCTAGCAGGGGTTTATAACCAAGCTGTAAAAACCTGTGTGCTCAATTAGGTCAGTGACAACAAACCACAGTTTCATTGACAACTAGTCCCAGAATTATTTTGGTTGGGAGGTACCAAACTAGGCTGATTTAATAATCAAAACTGTGGAGTTTTGATTACTGTTTCCATAAATGTATGGTCACATGTATGGAGACATGTATGTCAAAGCCTATATTGACTGAACCATGTTCTCATATTTCAGTACCATGTTTAATTAACAACCCAAGTGTTTTGAGCAGATAAATAGTTCCAAAACAACATTATATTGTCTGACTCGAATTGTGAGACTTTTATGAATGAGGGAACATGGGTGCGTGATGATATTTTCCCATATCGACACGTTAAATCTGGCACTGTGGTTTATGAATCCCACCCAACCTCATCACTTACTAAAGTGGAAAAAAAAAATCAACTTACAAAAAAAAAAAAAAANAAAAAAAAAAAAAAAAACCCCATAAAAAATTCAACATAAATACATGAGAAGCCTGATTTGCCACTATTCTAATTCAAATGAAAGATAAATGAAGGTTTTAAATAAGCCTGTGTACAACAAAAGACATTTCAAAAATTCATAGGGTACTTATGAAATAGTGTGAATATGAGTCAATTCACATAGAACTTTATGCAGCCTGAATCAGGACCATGTACTATCAAGGTTTTTAGAACATTATCCATAGGAGGAATTCCATTTAAAAGAAACTCAGGAATGTGGTGATAGCACATTTTGTAGTAACATTGTGCCTTTAATGGATGAGAATGAGACACATTCTGAGATAGAAAACAGCAGATAAAAACCATTGTTGGGAGTTGAGTTGCAATCTCAGCTGTGAGGATTTCTTTAAAATTGTTGCATTTAGACTATAGAAACCCATGCTGCAGGGCTGCACACTTTCCCCCAAATCCAACTGCAGTGGCTTAAACTGTTAAAGAAAATGTCAATTCATCACAAGAAACTTTACAAGATTAATTTATTTTGTGCCCAGCGTTCTGCATAAACTGAACAATTTTAAGGTTATACTGAAAATTATGTGGGAAAAGACAACACTGTTGTTTTTGACATTCCTTAATCTTGGCCTTCCAGATTGCTAGAGACATTTTAGGGTTCTGGTGGTAAATTATAATAAAATACAAAACTGGCCTGTCTTACTCTGCCGCAGAATTTTTTCACCTGATTATTTCAACTGGTTCAACGACAGCCAGATTAGCTGGCTGAACATCCTGCATTTTGTCCTGTCCCTGGACTTTGCCAGAGAAGCCCAAACCATATATTTACCCTTGTGCTATTGATCATCAGCCTATTTGACAAGCCAAACCAGGAAAGAGTGGCGTTTGTTCAATAGTGAACTTTCCACATGTATCTGAGCAAACACAGTATTCTGCAACTGATGTCTGACATAAGACTTGATAACAAGTGGCAAATCACATTTGTTAATAATTACTGATACTGTGCATGTAGCGCGACTGATCAACTGTATGAAGGGTGACTGATGACTGACTGGTCTGTGAACAGAAATTGGGATCTGATATAGTCTCACATCCTATTATTTCTACTGAAGAAATTAAATAAAACCAGCAGTAACATACCTGTTGTCATGTGGTCAATGAGAAATGCACATCCTGGATTGGACAGCAAACTCAGGGGGGAAATGAGGAGGAGGAGGAGGAGACAGGAGGAGGAGGCAGCCATGATGCTGGAGAGACACAGAGGGAAGAATGACAGAAAAGCAGAGATCATTATCAGTAGGACTCCATGATGACATACCCATGTGAAAATCGTTCCTTGCCTCACTCTGCCTCTTACTCTCTGTCCCCCTCTACCTTTTTCTCTCTTTCTTTCTCAATGAGATGTGAGCACAGGTTATTGCAGCAATTCATTTTCAGCTGGTGTATGTGAAACCTAACATGGACATAATTGATTATCGTACCATATGCTGCAGCTGCATTTGAGTTACATGCATGAAGTTCCAATAAGAACAATGTTTTTGTGCAAATGTCTGCAAGTTTGTGCATATTTGTGGAGACTGCAGCTGGTGACATTTAAACAACTAAACTGTATTAGGTTCTGATTTATTGTATCCTGCTAGATTGCTGATAGATATAACAGAAGATCCAGGAAACAGATTTTTATTCATTCTTCATTTGACAAAATGTCCTAAGCAATTCCTTACATAATCTCTCTTTGTGCCAATACTGAGTGACACATCAGAGTAATTAAATGTTTTAGCATTTTGCTGGCTACCACTGGAAGCCATTCAGTGATGCCAGGCCAAAATTTGAGAACCATTACTCTAAGATATGTTACGCAACTCTGTATCTGAAAATATTCAATAAAACTGCATCAGAAAAACTCCCATCTGGTTATATAACTTTTTGAAGTACCAAATCAAATTAATTCCAGACTAGCAAGGGGCAAGTATTTATGTTCTTTAGCATTTTTAGAGTCAGCTTTTCTACCAAAAACAACTAAAAATTTAGAAACATGAACAGAACATGGTAACATTTTCCTCTGAGTAAAATTGCCATTCTAAATCTAAATCTGAATTTCCTAATGCAGTGGTTCTAAAACATACTGAACCAAATACTACCTCTGAGGACAGGACACCAACTCTAAGGAAAAGAAAAACCTCATTCATGAAATTGAGATGTTTATGGTTTGAGTGCAAAAAAGTTACTGACACCCACACAGGATGAGTTAGTCTATTTAAATTTTTTTTTAAAACATTAATGAAAATAACTCACTTAAAAAAAAAAAAAACATTTTATTTGTGACTAATTGGCCACAAAAACAGAATTTTCATTAATTTCAACTGATTTTCACTTGATTTTCTTCAGAAATATCTAGTCATCTGGCATACCACCAGGGGGAGCTTCAAGTACTACCATTGGTACACATACCACCATTTGAGAACCACTGTTCCACTGAAAGCTTCAAAACAGAAGTGTAGCTTGCGCTTTTCTCATGCAGGTCATCAGCCACAAGAACATTTTTATTTATGAACCATCTCATACAAACACAAAGACAAACTCTTCCAGGTCAAATAAGCTGGTGCTGGTAGACAAGTTTTACAGTCATCCAACCTCTAAATATATCAAACTTTCTGTCCGCACCCTTGGCTATTTACAGCTACGTCTCCACAACGTCGCTGGGCAGCCAACAACCCAGAACATGCAGACTGTTCTCCTGAGGATAAAGCTGACAGTATTCTCCTGAGCTATGCTGTAGTTTGAGGGTAAAGGAGCAGCAACCTTTAGGAACAAACATAAAAATTACCCTATGTCTGATTCACGTTTAAAGTTCTCCTTGTAAAAGTAGTGTGTCAACAGCAAAAACATGATTTTATATAATGTAATAATAGTAATAATTTTATTTGTATAGCATCTTTCATAGACAACAGATCACAAGGTGCTTCACATGCAATATAAAACAATAAAAAACTATTCATAAAATCAACAAACAGGGAAAACAATACATAAAAGACATCCACTAAGAACAAATAAAACCATAAAAGAAAGTGACTACCAAAAAGCCTAAACAAAAATGTCTTTTCTAAACACGACTTAGAGTCAAATTTTAAGATTTTGTGATGTTTCTACTGCAGTGATAATACTGAAAAAGTGAAGGTATGACAACCACATTAAACATCACGAGACAAATTCCAAGGCATATGCTGACCCACTCTTTATAATTTATAACATACAGTATAACTAATAGCCAATTAATGGAAATCTGAACACCTGTATGCCTGAACAGAGCCTTGCAAGTGATAGGAACGCCATAAAATACTCCATAATGGTATTAATATCATACAAATCATCACATTATGTTTAAAAAGAAAAGGTACACTAAAGATGTAAAAACACTGAAACATTGTTTTTGCAAAATTAAAGTTTGCTACAATTATAAAAATTATTCACAATGCCACCATGTTGCATTATAAGCTCTCGCAAAGCTTCAGTGACTGAAAATATTCATTCAACATTACATGTGCACTCATATGTGTGTGCATACCAAGTGTCCAGAGGCCACTTGGGTCACAGTACAGCCTGTACAATATTAAATTTTAAATCAATTTCTGCTCATTTCCTGCAACCCATTTTTTTTTTTTGCCTAATTTCTTCCTGTGTAAATCTCAGACCCCCCCCTCTCTCTCTCTCTGCAGTTTTAACATGTCCTGGTAAAATCATGATTAAAACTTTACATTTGTTTTACAACCCTTTGATTAGCACCTTCAATCTTCTCTTTTCTTCCAAAGCCTGACATTCTTTAAGCTGAAGAAGTGAAGGACTATAGAAGAGGGACAAACATCCCCTCCATTCCAACATGTGGCCTCATTGTAATCCTTAAATTAGTCTCCCCCACTCCTATGTGAAAGTATCTGTGAAAGCTCTGACAAGGCTAGTGCTTCACCTCCAGCTTGTGCATGTTTCGCCCCATTCCTCTCCTTCTCTCAGCCAATTACAGGCCTTCAGACTTCAGAAAGGCTGTGTTAGCCAATCAGAAAGGAGGGAGGCTCTGGCTCAGCCTCCCAGGGTCTCCTGGTAAACATTTGAAGCCTCTGTGGTCAGCCTTCCTCCTACAACCTCTACCCTAAAATACACACACACAAAAGAAACCATGCACACACACAAACATGCATACAATGACGCACAAGCAAATGCTCACTACTCGGTACAGACAGCCACACTAAGATTCACACACTCATCTTGACTTGCCACCACATAGCCAATAGCACCATTCCTCCCCCATGTTTCCTCAAATCTCTATTAATCATCTGTGTTTGTTCAAAACAAGGAGGGAAGGAGGTGGGGGTTTGGAGGAGACTGTGTGATGGTGTGAGGGTGAAGTATAAGAATAAGAAAGGTCAGGGGGTGAGAGGTCACTACATGTTTCTGTGCTCGTCCCTTCAATGGCTCTACAAAGCAAATACACCGAAACATACACACAGAACGATGTTGCAGCTCAAATTTAATTTAAGGTTCTACCCAAAGGAAAGCTGTGAGAAACTACATGATATTATGTCAGTATACATTTGCCACCTCTTTGCTAACCTAGTGACCCCCCCACCTACAGTTTGAATATACTTATGTACCTTGTTTCATTTTCTCTGTCTGGTGAGAGGAAGGAAAAGGTCAATGAAGGTGTCAGATTGTTTGAAAACATAAACATGATATTTTTTTGGTGTATTTGGTGTATTTTGCTGTAAGAGATCAGCACTGAATATCATATACATACTACACAGTCAAAATCCATGATACATTTCTTTACAAGTTTTGCATGAAAACTCAACATACACAAACAGGAAAGGCAGACATTAGAGTGCATACCTAAACAAACAAGCCTAGAAAATATTGGTCTTGCTTTACCTTTGTTTAACTGATCATACACCAGTGAAGTTTGTTCTCTAAATACAAAAGGACCAGGGCCAGCATAGGGATCTGAGCCCACAACGTTCTTGATTTCTTTCACTGAGAATGGTATATTACTTTTGAAGAAATTGACAAAAATATCCAAAAACGCCTTGAAAGAATCATTTTAAATCTTTTTTTTTTTTTCAAGTCCTGGATATATCCCTGAATCTGGATCAACCCCAGAATTTAATGGATTCTTCCTTGGGCCAGGCCCCACCCTTCATCAAAATCAGTTCAGAGTTTTAGAGTAATCCTGCTCATCACCAAACAACAACCAGCAGACACAGGCAAAAACATAACCTCCTTGGCAGATAATCAATATTACGGCAATCATTAAAATGTAGTGATATAAATTTTTTTTGTCAATATTGCACAGTCCTACTTGCTTCATTTGTTGCTTTCGGAGCTCATTCATAACCTGTAGAAGGAATCAACATGATATAAAGAAGATGGCATAAAGATTATAGACACAAGCTTCAAGTTACAAGTCTGGAAGTTCTTTTTTATCAGAAGAAGACTTCAGATAGAAACCTGCTATGATGTGGAATCGATCTGAAGCCTTGTCATTTGAAGGACCCTAATTACTGCTTCACTATGCTCCAGGTCTGAATCAATGCCGCACACACATACATACATGCAGAAACAAGGACAGACTTGCTTACCAGTTTCCCACCCAAAAACACAGCTGTTGTGTTTACTGGAGCATCTGGCCTTGTAGACACACTGATACTTTGTTCCACAATTTTTTTTAACTTTTTTTTTTTTTTTTTTTTTTTTGTACTTGTTTGTCCAAAGAAGTCCCAGAGTGAATTGGGAGCCATACAAAACATCTGCTCTTCCCACAAGATGGGTCAGTTGTATGAGGTAACAGTAATATTGCAGTATAAGAGTGCATTAGAGTAAACTTTCAGAGGCTTTAGGTTCTTTAAAGACTCCTTAAGCCAAGGAATTGCATTGGTGTGGATGAGATGGATTCATCATTAGGCTTCACATCTCTTACATGTACCATCCCCTCTTCATTATGTCTTTCACACCTTTGTTTCCTCATTCATTGCAGCTTATATGTACGATACATAATCCAAAGTGCTCATTCACTGGACTAATTGAGAGTTAGAGTGTAATTTAAAGGAAGATGTCAATCAATATAGTGTGACTGTTAATGACTCTTGAATCAGCAAATTACTTGCCATGACAACATAAACATTCTCAAGCTATTCAACATCTGACTGCGCAAGGAAAGCGAGATTGAAATGCAATCCAGACCAGTCAAATTCAGTCATGGAAGAAAAGCTAGTAAAGCATAAGGGTGTGAGTGTCCACAAGGACAGAAGATGCTGGAGAAATGCCAGGTTCAAGCATCTGCAAAGAAACAAATTTGCTCTAATTTCTATAATCTTCATGGTATTCAAATTTATATATGATAGATAGATAGATAGATAGATAGATAGATAGATAGATAGATAGATAGATAGATAGATANTTTTTTTTTTTTTTTTTTTTTGCAGCCCATAACAAGTACATCAACCACCTCCTCTATTGTGATTGATCAGTTTTCAAAAATTAAAACTGATAGGTGCACAAAAGTGAGTATTCAGCAAATATTATTCTGGCACCCAAAGGTGTATAGAGCAACCATAAGCACTCTGAAAGCATTATTAATAACTAGAAATAAAGGTGAACATAGTCTGATATGGATGCTTTACTATGAATATGAAGAATTTACTAACTGGTTTGAGAAACACACTCATTGTTGGGGTCAGTTTGAATATTTTTTTTTTCTGACATTATCAAATAAAACAACATAATTACTCTTAGGTTTCAGACATGTCAACTCATTTAATGGGAGATGATATTAATAATTACAGGAAATCAATCTAATCAGGGCAGTACCATGGATCTATAAGTTCTATAAAATCTATAAACACACTTATGACACAACAGGAATTTCCACTCGGTTAACATATTCCAAGCACCCAATTTTTCAAAATTGACTTCTTGAGGAGACATCAATCACTGCCCCCTCACAAAGTATGGTTCTGCTCTTTGACCATATGACAGCAGATTGAATTCACATATAGTGTGTGATAGTGTGAGGTGGTCATACCATTTTAACTTTTTGGATACAAACGCAGTAAACAAAGCAGGTCAGAGTCCACTGTTGCTCCTCTCTGCAATTACACAAGAATCATGCAAATAGATGTTATGCCCATCACTCTCCTCTCCTCTTCACCACTAACCTCATTTTTAAAATAAACAGGGTTTAAACAAACATGCTACAGATCTGAACATGAGCCTGCATGTTGCATTTCCTGATGAAGAAAAGCCCACACAGAACACTTCAGGCAAGAAGCAAGGTCTAAAATCACTGCAAGCAGCAAGTCTTAATCAGCCTTGCACTGTTGGATTAATAGCCTGTGGTGTGTGCATGTGTGTGTCTTTGTGTCTGAATAGGCAATATGGGCAAAAAGGGTACATTTTTAACCTGTGTGCATGTGTGTGTGCTCTGAGGCATTTAGATTTGGCTATTGGATGGCTCTAATGTCTCCTGCTCTTATTTCATAAGAGTGGAAAACTCAGAGTCAGCACATTGGCATGAGAAGAGTCTCTGCTGGAAACAGATCAGGACACACATCTGCAAACCCAGCTACAGTGGTCTGTGTGTGTGTGTGTGTGTGTGTGTGTGTGTGTGTGTGTGTGGGAGGTGAGAAAGAAGAAAGTGGGTGTTTGTGTGTAAGTAAATGTGCATATCAGAGCAAGAGAGAGTTCAAGCAAGAGAGAATGGGGCAAATAGACAATGAATATGCTGTACAGATTTGAAAAGTGGTTCGTGTGGAAAAAATGATCAGTTTGCAGCATTCCGTGCATGCACTCTGTGCGTGCATGCAAAGAGTATGCGTGCATGCCTGCATGTATATGCAATAGGCATGTACGTATGTGCAAGAGGCATGCAATAGGCATACAACAGTCTCGCCTCTGACCATTCCATCAAAGATATTAAACAAATACTTTCAGAATAAAAAGGGCAGTTAGAATGATTGGTTGTAAATGTGATTTGCCATTGTTTCTAACTGGTGGATTTTACTTTAAAATAACAACAATCTTCACTATAAAATGGTCTGATTAGCACTGAAACATTATGCCAGTTTATCAGTTAGTTTGACAGAAAATCTGACAATTTTGATAATCAGTCATTTCAATCATTCTAAGGTAAAAATACCAAACATTTGCCAGTTTCAGTTTATTAATGCTAACATTTGTTCCTTTTTCTGTTAAAACAAACTGATATGAAGACATCACTTGGGGCTCTGGTAAGAGAGGATGGGTGCTTGTTAGCCATTTTTCTTTTTTTACACTACACAATTAACCAATTAATCAAAAATAACTGACATTAATCAGTAATTAAGGTGATCAATAATTACAGCCCTCGATTATTTCACAGTCAAAAAAAAAAAAAAAAAAAAAACCCAAACAAATCAGAATCAATTCACATGTGGATTTAAGATATTTTACTTTGCATATCATTAAATGGAACACATTTATTTATTTAGGCTGTATGTTTTAATCATATTCACTTGAGTGATTTAAAGTCTTCACAAACCCACTTACTACTGTGGAATACTAAGTATAGATGTACAGGATGTGCCTATCTAATACGCTGCTTCTCCTTGTGTTTTTGACACACACACACACACACACAGAAACAAGTGTACATGTATGTGTCTCAGTCTAATGGTGTCTAGAGTGCTGTTGCGATGTCAAAGGGTATTGAAAATAACAGCCGTACTTAATGTTGTATGTGGGAGTGTAGTGAACACAGAGATGGGAAATAATGGAACTAACATGTCTAAAACTCCTCGCCTCATCTATTAAAAAATCTCTTGCTTTAACTACCTGGCAGATGCTATAATAGCTTCCATTATGCCAGCCGCTCATTCTGCTTTTTCTCTGCCTTAGTGCGAACCCAGAAACCTTTGCAACTAACAAACTGTTGCTTTTTTTCAAAACCCATAAAATTGGGTTTGGTTATTTTCAGTAAATATTATCAAACTGAACCTCATATAAAATTATGTGACGTACATAATATCACACATATCAGGCAGTGTGACAAATATTGGTGACTGACAATCTGAAATTGGCTGATACACTAAAGGCATACAACACAAGTTTAGTGTTTTATGCTCCACGCTATATACAAAAGAATGACCTGTAGCCTGAGCATGAGAGGAGAAACAAAATGTAACACAAAACACAAAACTTTAACAACTTCAACATTATGCAGCCAGGGCATTTCTTAGCCCCTTTGAAAGCTGAAAAACTAATTTCAAATGACTCTTCCTTGAGACAAATTTGAACAGGCCTAATAGTGACCAAAGTTATGCAGTGCACCTCTTCACATGTTTTGGAGCAAATTAAAACAGCAGAGGAGGAAAGGTGTTCTCCTGAAATCAAACAAAGAGATATGCTTTTCCCCCATGATGATGGGAAAAGAACCTGCACATGAAAAGCTTTGACAAGCCATGCTGAGGCACTCAACAGAGGAAACTACTACTTTTTTTTAAATTGAAATAACTTATTTGATTGCAAATATTTTTACTACTTTAATGCCATGAAGTTACTTCATTCATCCATTCTATCATCAGCAGGTCTATTATACTGCACTACAATTTGGCAAAAATGACAAAACAGTTTTTTTAAATTTATTATAAATAATGGACTGTAACAATTAATGTGAAAGACTCTTTCAGAATATTCTGAGGTATCAGTTTTAAAGCATCATAATGCTGCTTTTGTCCTCAGAGTTTCAGTTTTATGCTGTGTGGTGGAGGTGACAGACCATAATTTAGGAGGTAAGCCAGGGAAGCTACATCTGTCAAAATGACCATGACTGTCACCATAGCCAGCATATTGCTCTTGCAATACGGAGCTACGGAATTTTAGTTGAACTACGAATTTCTTTTATTTTAATTTGTGCTATAGAGCTATAGCAGAGAGTGATCTATAGTAGTTACGTTTAACAGTCAGATAATATACACATATTAGGAGTTTATGACTGGTCAAAACAGACTGTGCAATACGTATCCTGATACGTAAGTCTTCCCAGCCGTGCGTAAAACTGCAGAACTGTCGAACTTTTTGAAACACAAATAAACATCACCTTCAATACTGCACTGCATTCTGTATATAACATAAACACACTTACTGTACACGAAGTCGCCAGATGAATAACTGCAAGAACAGCGCGGGTCGACTTTTCACAACTTGGTCATCTGATGGCCAGCCTGAGCCCCGACGCGCACGGAAAGTCCTCCTTCTCCTCAGCTTACTCGCCAGACTGGATCTGTCAGGTCAAATGTGTCATATCAGGCAGTCTATAATTCCACTGAGCCCCTTTTTATTGCCGATTGTCGTCTATCGGCTGCTCAATTCATCTAGCCTACATACTCTGCTTCGCCACTGTGATCAGTGTGTCTCACATGGCGGTGAAGCGCCCTCATCCGCCAAAAATCCACTCTGCTTCATGATGTCCACAGGACAGCCACAGGAAGACATTCCAAACTTCCACAACACACGCTGCCAGGGCGCACAGAATGTAATGTGTATATGGAGAAACTTTTCTTCACTCTTATCGGAAAAACTATTAAGTCTATTTTATATTTTATATACAGCAAAGATATGTTGATGCTCTGGATATCTGAATGGTTGTTTTGAGTGTTTATCGAGGACAACAACGCAAAACATCTGACATTACGTTGGCTATAGGCTAAATCTGTCTTTTATGACACTGCAACCTTTAAGACAACTGCCTACTAAAAAAAGTGCAGTTTTGAATAACTTAAGAAAACACATGGCACACATTAATTCAATTACTGAGGCTGGTCAGGGACCTTATGAGTTTTATACTTTAGCCACAATACCTCCACGAAGCCATCCGCTTTAAATGACAATTGTGGGGAAAACAAGGAACATTCTGCATGTGCCTACTTTACAAAAAAAAAAAAAAAAAAANAAAAAAAAAAAAAAAAAAAAAAGAGTCTAAATGTGACCTGATTCTGTATGCAAATGACAGTCATTCAGAAAAAGTGTAAACTGTGCGCTCACGCAGCGGGTCCACTGGAGAAGTGACGCCATGAGAGGCTCCTTCTGAATTTTTGCTGGCAATGATACACACCCCCAACCCACGGTCCAATAATTAGCATGGACGGCCCGCCCATACACGTGAGAGCAAACAGACCCATGCACAATCCTGTTGCTGCTAGGTTGCTGGTTTGTTTGTGCAAGAACTGAATCCACCTGCCTGCATAGACCTTGTTCTTCTTTTAAAGATCTGACTCCCATTCAGCGATCATCTCAAGGGAAACATGTATCAAAGGAAAGTAAATCAGTGCAGTAGTAAAACAAAATAGAAGCATTAATGTGCCTCAAATAACTTGCATAAAGATTTGTCAGACTGTCAACTTGAATTCACTCTAAACTGCCCAAGCCTCATAACACAACAGAAAATAAGCTGCAATAGAAATAGATTGCTACCACCAATATGGTCAGACAGGCAGATAGTGACCCAGGCTGAGCTGCCTGTATTTTCTTTCTCCAGAGCCATTTTGCTTGCTGCCAGAATGCACTGCTGACATAATTTATGATGTGGATGGAAAGAGATGGAATTGGCCTGGCTGCACCGAGTGGAGCTGCCCTTGTATTTATATCCCCATCTCCTTCTTGTTTATAGGGTCCACAAGTTATGGCTCGGCTCTTCCAACCTCTCCGACGTATTGCAGTGTCCATAAAAATTCTCTGTGCAGCAACAAGGCTGCTCTCATATAACATAACTAAACTATAAATTGTAGTACAGAGGGAAGCTATCCCACAAATGTATTTAATAGGCTTACAACTATTTGATACCATCTTTCATCAACATGCAGGGACTATCATTTCTTTGCCTTTTTCTACATTTGAACAAACATTAGCAAAAATTAAGATAGAGATAATTGGAGAATCATCCAATGAACATGATGGGCTTTGTGCTATTAATTACCAAATAGAAAAAAATACATGCAAGTAATTTGTATACATAAATGACCCATGAACATGTCTGTATATAGGCCATTTATGGGATAGTGAGCTCTGATTGGAGGAAAGTGGGGGCGTTCATTACATTATTGCCTTTGTTATGGAATATATTCATTCCTGTGATGGTCTCCCCTGTCTCATCATGCAGATCATGCCATATTGAATCTGACAGCTGAACAATACATCAGACCTGCAAACTGATGCCACTGTGCTTCCACTGGTGGGCTGGAAAAAATGGGTCCCCCAAACTATCCTCTTCAGCCACCCTTAGTTGGATGATTGTTTAAAACTTTTGTGTATAGGCAACCATATAGCAGCCATTGAAACTGAGTTGCTTTTTGATCATTTATATCTATTGTCTGCCATTAAAACAGGAATTTTTAGCATGAACTGTTCCATATAAAGACCACTGACTACTGAAGCTCATGCACTAACAGTGATTTGATGCTATGCTGATAAATGCAGTTTATGAATTAAGAGAGCACAATAGCAGACATCAAATGAATACTGCGTGCTTTTGTTGATATCACTTTGTGTCATGCCACTGTAATTTCAAATGCAACATAATTTAATACAACTTTTACATCCAAAATGTTCTCCATTAGTTTGTATATTCCAAACACATTCTTGTTGTGTTTTTTTCTCTTTCTCACAGTTGTTTTGCCAATTTATTTCATTTTCAATTTCCTAGCTACCTATATGTTCATAGTTGCTCAAGGTGACATAAGTAATACCCGTACAAACGTAATTGGTTACCTGGAATAGCATGTCTTTCAATGGCCATGTGAGATCCAGTTGTCTTAGTTGTCTGTTTTTATTTTCCACATAATGGAAGAGTGCCCTTTGTACCATCCCTTCAAGTCACCTGTAATGCATTTAGTGTGGGTTAACATCACAAGTGCAACACCATTCACAATCACAACTGTGTCAGCACCCTGCTTCCTATTTGATTAGGATGACAGAGATGACTATAGGGTAACAAACACACACACAGAGACATATATACAGCAGTAGCAGCAAAAGTAAAATGTGATCGCTGCCCGTGATATCTTATTTCCATATCTTCTTTTATTAATCAAGTCAGCATGCAGTAGGCTCCCAGTGATTCATAGATTTTAGATATACTGTGTGTGTGTGTGTGTGTGTGTGTGTGTGTGTGTGTGTGTGTGTGTGTGTATATGTATATGTACAGTATGTATAAACCACAGGAGGTAACTGGGACAGAAGCAGTGAAGAGGGAAGGAAATTGAAGTAAATTGATGAGATTGCACTGGAAGCTTAAGATCCACAGAGTATCAGCATGAGAGCCCCACCAGGTGCAAAACAAGACAATTAAGAGAGACGCTTCACCTAATCATTGAATGCATCATGCAAATGATGTTTTGTTTTTTTTTCTGTGCCTGCTTTAATGTTGGCTGTTATAGAATACAAATCAGAGACTTAACTCTGATGAAAAGAGTGAAAAGAGTGGGAGGAAATTATAGTGAAAAAGAGGGACATGATGCTATACAGATGCTATAAGGGTGCTATCAGAGATTTTGGGCCCCATTACCAGAATATTGTTTGATGTGTCACATGCTTTGCCAGTCACAGGCCCTTAGAACCAACCTAAACCCCCATATAGAACTGTATGTAAGTCATACAGTCTCATACAGATTCAAATACATTGCTTTTGTCACTTGGAATCACAGTGATTACAATGTCAATATTTTATATATATTTTATATTATCTATTTTAATATAGCATCAATACGCTAGATGTTGTATGGGGNTATCCTATGACAGCATATTAGCACTGTAATAGATTAACAACAACAACAACAACAAAAAAGAGACAGGGGAGTGTCTATTCTGCAAAAAGCTCACAAATTTGCAAAAAAAAGTACAAATTTTCAAGAAAATCTTTTTTTCATCTACAATAGTCCTAATATGCTATTGTATTATCCAAACCATCATGTTCACTTTAAAAACATAAGGTGAACTTCTAATATTTATTATTTACATGTGTGAAAAAAAATTAGCTCAGTAAAAAGTTCACACTTTTCTTGTGTTTGTCTAAACTTTAAACACTTTAGACACTCAAGTGTCATGGGTCAGTAAATAGGGGGTTGCTTGTAACATCATATCCCAGAGGCTGCTTTGAAGTGCAGCAGACAAGAGGCAGCTGAAGGTCTGGTGCTCATTCCCCCTCAAAACATGTCCCAGGAACCCCCCAACCCCCACCAGTCCTTGGCCACCATTATGTAGAGACATATGCTGATGGTCCACAAACTGACCTGGCAAATGCCCTGAAATGCACATGATTATAAATAATTCACTTCATCTGCAGACTACAGCTCATTAACTCTTATTCATTCAGCCTTACAGCTACTCCTATTCTTATTCATTATATGTTAAAGATGTTGTCCTCCACTGTCTCCAATAGGATCACAGTATAATAACAAAGGATTTCATATTGTTATTCCCTACATACCTGCCCTAAAAAAGAGCATCCTATACATAATAGATGCATGTAAGACTTATTCCTACTAAATGAACTGACAAGGTGATTACACCATATAAAACTAAAAAGGCACAATTTTTTTTTGTAATAAAAATATTTAGGAAAGCTATTTTTGATCAAACCTCACATTCAATGTTGGAACAGTGATTTTCCTCTAACAGTGTAGGTAAATAACTGGAGCAAGCACCAATGAGAGAGACATCCTGTTTAGAGATCAGAGAGGTGTATTGAGATGTAAAGTCCATTTCTCTCTCTCTCTGTCTCTCTCACTCACTCACACACACACAGAGAGAGAGAGAGAGAGAGAGAGAGAGAGAGAGAGGCTGACAATTTTTCTTCAAATTTAACCAGGAAAAAAAGAATCAATTTCTGCTTCACTTTTATTCAGCTGGACTTGATGCACCTAAATTGCACCAATCATGGTAGTATTCTAAATCGCTATGCCTATGAAAATGATTATTGAGACTGAGGAACCTTTTGATGGAATTGCTGGGGAAAAACATACTTTCTTTCTGCAATTTATGGTTACTTAGGGGAATGGAACAAAAGAGTACCAGTGGAGCCCATTATCTTGTCATTCCTCATGCGGTAAAAATAATCCTTTTACAGCCATCAGGATTTGACAACCACCAATCTGGAACACTGAATGCGAAACAGTTGCTAGTTTTCCATAAAAATCTTATTTTAGTGATGCATTTGAAGAGATGCAGTGATTTAAGTCCTTCTGGTTGGTGTCTCATCACATAAATTGTAAAACACTTTCAAACCAATATGATTAACATTATTGTCATTACTTGGGGGATTATAAATACAGTAATTTTTTTTGATCAAAATTAATCTAAAATCAATGGCTGTTACAGAGAATGCCTAGCTTTGAAATGTGAGTTTTGCCTTGCCATGTCATCCCTTTGCCTCTGTCATTTTACAGCATTGCACTGGGTGGATTTTGCACTTTTTAATCTAGGCAGATCTCTCACTAAAAATCTAAGTCTTTAATCTATCATAAACATATTATAAGCATGTCATTAATGCTATTCTCAAGTGGGTTAGAAAACGAGGTAAAAAAAAAAAAAAAAAAANTCCTGGCATGTGGAAATACAGAACTTAACCGACAAGCCATAGCTGTGCCCCCTGGTGGGTGAAGCAGGAAATATTTCTCCTGTGCCAGAACACAGATGCAGATTCAACTTTCCATGCCAGCACTGACCTCAGAGGATAGAAAGCACACAGGGAAAGAATGTAGAAACAGGCTGCAGTCTTTATGCAGGCAAAATGCAGCCAATACCTATACTGAACATAAAGGAAATACATGTTCCTGCTTACAAGGTTTTTGCTTATTAAGACAGTGTAAATGTATGAGAAAACAACAAACTATGATTTATATACATAGTTCAGTCATTGCAATGATTCATTTTACTTAAAATAGACTGGCAATTTATACAGTATTTTAGCAGGAATCTTCTGTTGAATTATACGTGGTTTTAAGAGAAAAGAAAGTAATAGTGCAAACAATAACTGTAAACAATTTAAATACAAAAATAAGAAGCATTGATCAAAAGCCAGAATTTAACTGTATTACTACAAAACATTTAAAATAAAAAGAACTGCTTGAACTGTAGTTTTCCTTCAAAAGGCACATTAAATGTTGTATTGTTAATGTATCAAGAGAATAAAGTGCAAATAATTGATATGAGAATGATATGAGCATGTATACAATGGGGTTTAAAGATTATTGGCACAAATTCCTGAGCTAACTAAATCTTATGTGAAAAAGAAAAGGAACAGTATTGTGCTATGTGTTGAAAAGCCCTTTCATTTTGATGAAAGGGCTACCTGATTAGCTGATCACCAACTCGTATATGGGGCAAATACAGTAGCTATAGACCTCAACGATTCACATTCGCTAGTAATAAATTCAGTAAATTTTCAAACATGTGGACTAATTTTTGTCATAATTTGAGTTTTGGCTTTTTGACTCTTTGTGCCTTTGTTTCTGTGCTGAACAAGCCACATTCTTCATTCTACAGCAACTAATGTTACTGTAACTTCAAGCAATGTGTTTATTACCCTGCTGCTCCACTGGAACAACTCGGTGTCTACAAAGATCAGCTTGTGGTGTTACTTTAGAGCTATAATATTATGTCCTGTTAAATTCCATCCCATGCATGTTTCTGTAAATAAGAATGGGTTCTTCTTCAGTTTTTCTAGATGAATTATGGTCAGCAATCCCTGAGTTCTGCTGCTCATCCACTTCATTAAAATCTACTGGCAGTATCCCAGTACTGGGATATCCAGTGCACATGTGATACAATAGCCCTGAAATTCTTTATTGCGCCTTGTAGTCAGGGTGATGAAGCCTTGATGTCTGTGTGTTTTACTCATCAGCAGCGGCTGACTAGCTACCATGGACTTTGACTCCAGAGCACCTCAGCAACCATGCAAGACCATCCAGAAGACCTGACAGAGATTCTGCTACTGTATCCTGTACCTGGATAGGCAGGAGATGAAGATAAACACATTAACAACTTCACAGCCAAGGCAAGTTGAAAATATTCCACAAATTGACACTAAGTGGATATTAATACAAATAAAGCAACAAATAAAGCATCTCATTCTATCCAATATAAAAACAATGCTTTACCATCCAAGGGTTAGCCAGCTGGGGCAGGCCAAGTCTCTGTGCTATATCAATACACGGAGTCCGGTACCTGGCCTGGCTTTTTGTTCTCAAACTGGCAGAACTTATTACTTCTGGTTCTTCTCTGGAGACACAGGAGAGTACCAGCAGAGGCCTGGATGCTGAGCCCCGGGCTGAGCTCAGCACAGCTCGGATCTGAGCCGCCTCTGAATTACCCCCACCTGTTAGAGCCAAGGTAATATATCAAGAAATTCTATAGAGATTAATAAGGACAAAAGAAACAAGCACAATGCGACATATAGGTGTAGATGGGCATGACTCAACAGGGAATACAGGGCAGCAGGGTGGCATGATGAGAAGGTGCATGCTAGACCATTTTTCAGAAGTCAGAGTCAAAAAAATACCGCTTCAAGAACTGTGTTGTCAATTTTGTTTTTTTTACCCTACAGTAGTTTTTCTGCAAAGACACTAGCAACACCTGTTAAAGACAACACCTTTTAAAAAAAAAGAGAGCTGCAAATAGAAATGCTCTCCCATCTCACCTCTCTCATTCTCTGCATTGGCCACATAGATGAAACCATCAACCACCTGGCACACTTGCTGGACCTGAGGAGCCGGGTTGAAAATTGGGCAGCCTGACTGATCTGTTCCTTCAAAGGTAAAGAGTTTACTACTGATGGTCTGCTGCTGTGCTCTGGCTCTTTCCCTCTCTGCCCTGTGGACTCAAACATCAAGGGATCAAAGACTGTAGAAATCTTTACAGTACTATGCAGAGAAGAAGAATAAATACAATTACATCTCATATAACTTCAATTTACCTATTTGTTGAGTAAAGAGTCAGGATGTTGAATTTGTGTTGGTTGTTGAACATGTAACTGATTCCTGAACCAATTCCTAGAATAAAGGAAAAAAGTTGACCATGTTGGTTTGGTTACTGACCATGTTCTAAGTGTTGGCTGATAATGACTAGTTAAATAGCCATTATGATCCCAAACTGCCACCTACTGGTGGGCAAATCAACCTTCAACGTGTCAGATAACCAGTGTGGTCTCATCATCACCTTGTGTTTGGACTGAGCCTGTATGAGATTGAACTGCATTTACCCTTTAGTCAGCCAATAATGCTATTGGATAAGCATCATAGTTTGGCGATACAGCAATCTGTTTTCACAAACAGCATCTCTAAAATGACCTTAATGAGTTTTGTTAGTTGCAATAAATGATAAAAGGGACAGCAATGTTGATCCTTGGTTATCAGCACTCTAAATCAATGATGTCTCACCTTCTATCTGTCGCTGTGGAGTGCCCACCACAGGAAGCACATCTGGGGCATGCATGAGTCTTGTGACCAAAGAGACACTGAGCTGCTCTATGCCAGGACCGAACATGGCATAGCGCGGGTCAGATGAGGGCACCAGAGACTGAAGGAATGAGGTCATAACCTCATATGGTGCCCTTGAAGGAAGCCATCGTTGTCTGCAGGATGGGCAGGCTTTCAGGTATCTATTGAGACAAAAGAAATTGAATTGGTGCTTTCAAATACTATAAGTAACTGACCATGACCCGGACTATCTAGCAGCCATAGAGTGAAGATATTTTTTGATGAATAGCAAAATGGAATGAAAAATAAAGATATACCCACTCTGCCATGTAGTTGTATTTTGACTCCTTCCCCTTGTCTCTCCCTTCTTCTCTATCATCTAGGCTCTCATCCTCACTATTTAGCGGTGCATCCAAAGACTCCAGTTGGGGCATGGTCACATGATCTATAGAGGGCCAGTAGGGCATGTCCCTGAGCAGGAAGTATCTCCACAGTAATGGATCTCTAACCATGGCTCTCCAGTATTGACTGGTGGCTCCCAGGCGGCAGATATCCGCAGGAGACAGAAACGTCATCATCAGGAACTGTATGTCCACCTTCAGGGGGCAGGGTGCTTGTTACATATTTTGGGATATTCACTGGTGGTAATTTATTTGTGTTACATCAAGCAAACTGGAGTCTTGAGAATAGATGAAGGATGAGAGATGGAGAAGTGAAGACAAAGAGAGTGTACAGACTTGGACAGTGATGAGATAAAGATAGAAAAAGAGACAAAAAGATGAACTATCACAGGTCAATCGCACACATCACAAAAATGCCCAAACCTTTTTTTTTTTTTTTTGCATTTGGGACATCCACAGGCTAAAATGTCTAGTGTTCTCAAGATGTCAGTATTGCTATTTTATCTACTAAAGGGATATATAGTTTATTAAATCCTACATCAAGTATTTTTCTGACACGTTTACTCAAAGAACAATTATTTTGTTTTAAAAGGATATTACCTTTAACAAACACGTTGCCACCCTGTGGTTAATTGGTAGCCAACAATCTACTGTTCTCTGCTCTCAGATTTATTTCTTACAAGCAGGCCACAACACTTAAATTAGCTCTCTTTATGCCTTCCTTAGTCCTCATTCAGATGGACCCTTGGAACAATGTAAATCCATTATTTTAAATTTTGTGGATTCTAAATGTAACATATACATATCATTTGAAAGTTTGCCATTGAGAGTAATTTTTTGTTTTGAGTACTTGTAATAATGAGTTGATAATTTTAAGTGTTTTGGTAATTAAGGTTGAACAATAAAACGATTCAAATCGATCTCACCGGTAAGCAGTCCAGGAAGCCCGTCGGAGGCTCCACTCCTGAACACGCAGCGAGCGTCTGATCATCCCTGGACAGTTTACTTCTGCTGGGGAAGTATCTGTCCGTAAACCGCCTGAGGCTGAGGATCACCACAGACTCATTAAGCCGTTGCGTCTGTTCTGCCATTACTTGCTAACAAAAACACCAACTTGACTTAAAGCAGCTCGTCTAACGACAACGTTGACGTTTCTTTTCACACTTCCTTGTTGTTGGCGACACTGGTGCACTCTGGGTATTGTAGTTCCAAAACAAAGCACACACGCTGAACGTCATAAGCTGTTTTTTCGTAAAACAACGCGCGCGTTTATTGTCAACGAGGACAAAAAAAAAGTGAGATTTTTCTTCCAAAGAACAACACAGATTCTCAATTAACAGCTATAGCTACTATCAAAGTTATTCAAGTAGCAGAAAAAGTCAATTTGCGATAGAAGGGAAACATGTAGCGCATTACAAAGCTGGTATTAAGAACAAATCTGTACATACTGGAAATGGTCATGAATATATCAGTCAACTGTTTTTAACACTTCTCTTTGCCTTTTGTGTGTATATTTACACACATACATATAATGTATAGACTATATATATAGAGGCAATGAAATATATTAAAAGCATAACAAAATGGCAACAAAACAATAAATAAAATGTTACTGTGCAATGTCTCATTTCTGGCTGGATTATCTTCAAACTTATAACAATCTTTTTTTTTTTTTTTAAAGTTATTTTTTCTTATATTAATGTTATTGTACCACATTCTCAGAGCAAACTACGTGCCCAGCCAACAGTCTGGAATCGGGATGATACTTTGTAAGCAGGACAGGGAAAAACATGGATTTCATTTACTTCCTCTCATTCACCTGCTTTGGCCAGAGCCATGTGGCATGGCATGAGGTTGCCTGTAGACACTGACCCAAGGATTGCTTACACCTACTACACTTCCTTCCCTTTCCTCCACTTAGCCTTCCACAACATTACACCCCACCAGACGGGGNCCTACTACACTTCCTTCCCTTTCCTCCACTTAGCCTTCCACAACATTACACCCCACCAGACGGGGTACATTTTATCTAGCGATGACACACATTTGAATACTGATTTCTGATCTGTGCCTGAGGGCAACTTCAAAACAGAAGAAGCTTAGTTCACTGTAAAATACTAAGGATCTCCTTGGCATTCTCAGTGTTCCAGCCCTGGCCCTGCAGAGGACCCTCACAGGCAAGCACATATTTATTTAGGATCTGTGTGCCAATGTCCCGAAACTGGAGACGATCTTCTTTGCGATCCACGGTATCAGCACTGCAGTCCTCATATTTAACTGCCCAGAAGCACATTTCTCCAATATACATCATTGTCAAGAGGTGGGTGTCTGAGAAGATACCTGGTTGAAAACATAAGCAGATAATGATAATGATCAGATTGTTGCTTTATTGTGATACAAATTTATCGTTTATCACACAGATTTCTCCATCATTAAACTCAAAAAAGAAAAGAAAAAAAAACACTCTGTCCCTAGGGACAGCTGGGCTGCTGGGGGGAGGTCACATCTGCATGCATCAACTCTTCAAAATATTTAAGTACTGTGCCTTCGTAAAGATTAGGATTAATATTTGTATTGTAATTACATGAGAATTGTTTGACTGTAGTGAAGCAGTGCTACAGCTTCTCTTATTTACCAGTGCAAAGATAATTGATGACAAATTTACCTTCAGACAGGAAGCTGGCTGTGTCAGTGTCATGGAGCACCACCCCATCGTTGATTTTCACAGAGTTTCTCACCTGAAGCATCCGCATCAGGTAGCGCACACCTTCCTGAATACACTGGAAGAAAACAGAAGCAGAGAAGTATTAGGCTTTACAATGACAAATGATAACAAAAAATTCCTGACATCAAATACCATTTTCAACACATTAAAACAGGTAACTTGTATCTGGGAAGATATTACACCCAACATCTATGTTCATCAGTATTAAAAAAAAAAAAGGAACCACTAGCTCCACCATCTATTCACGATATGCTACCTTAAGGAACGTGTCTTTGTTTTTCTTGATCCATTGTTTACGTTGATGAAGGGTGTGGCAGTACATGTACAGCAAAGCTCCACGTCTCCAGTAGAGGCATTCTAACAGCTCCAGGCCCAACACGGACTGCACCTACCGCAGACCAAAAGACATGGAGGGATGCATCACAAAATGGCATAAAATTAAATGATGCATTACTATAAAATAAAGGTAGTGGACTTATTTGTGAAGATTACTTAAGGAATACACTTGTTTGCTTGGAGTTGTATGAAAATATCAATATTATCTCTGCACTGAATCATGAGATTGGTCTGCAATGCTTAGTGCTAACATTGGAAGCGGGGGAAAAGACTTGCTTCCCTTCCTTAGGCATGGGACTTTATTCTGTATTACCAAATAGAGACTATATTTCAGGAAAAAATATTAAATGAATGATAAATGAATGGATGAGGGGTTTAAACTCCTGGTGCCTTGTGTTTTTTTTAAGAGAAGTGCCTAGAGCCCTGTTCAACTCAGGGTGTAAAAATGCTTATGTTACTGGAGCTTTTTCTCTGATACCCAATAGATGAAAACAAATACAGATTGTACGATCACCACCTAAAATATCCACATACCTCTTTCTTACTGCTGACTAATAGAGGGGCTACAACTTGAAAAAATAATGATGCTAAGTTTGTACTATACTGCACAACACTCAGTGGGTCTCTTTCAACTCAATTTCTTGCCTAATGCTTTGTTAACAACATGTTGTGCAGCACATATAATCACATTTACATATAGTGTACATAGACCGACCTCTTGTGTTGGAGCCAGTCTCCCTGCCAAAACCTCTGGCTCAGTTAGATCCTGCAGCAGCTGCTGGATTTTAAATGGTGAACAGTCCTCCGGGAACTCCTGGTCTACCAACTTATTCTCTTCATAAAATGTGATGTCTAGGATCACCTAAACAATCAAAAACACAGGCACACATACAACATTGGATGTCATCATATAGAACATTATTAGAACATTTCACAGGAGACATTTTGACTTGTCACAGTTAAAAAAGCACAGGTGTTACTAATAACATTAATAATTGCTGCATTCCATTTAGGCTTTGATCCAATATGTTGCATTGTACAAAACAAAGCATTGAAATTACTCTCAAATACACTTCTGCTTTAACTTAGAATCTGGTACAGCTAAATATGAACACACAAAGCAATATATATGTTATGGACTACTCACAGCCTAGAGTATTTATATATATATATATAATATATATATATAAAACCTTGATATAAATAAATAAATAAATAAATAAAACCTTGATGTTGTATTGAACACAAAATCTGGTAATGTTCATCCTGTAATATGGGCAAATCAAGTCATAAAATGTTATCTAAAATTTCAATGATGTAGTATTTGTTTCCAAAATTTAACTTATATGAGTAAATGGATTTCACTAGTTTCACTGTTTACACCTTGGGACCTTTCCATGTTTGCCATTTCATAAATTTAGATGTGAAGAAATACCTGTGTGTAATCCTGAAGCAGCTTGGAAATGCAGCTACTCTCCCCTCCTTGTCTGTAAAAGCTTTTCAACTTGTCTAGAATGGCAGATGCATTCTGTAAATAGTCATCATCTAGGAAAGAAACATATGTTAACATGTTACTAATTGCACATTTTAGACGCATAAAAAATACCTCTATTTCACGGTGTTGTTGATTCGCAATTTCAATAACAATGAAGTGTGTTTTATATATATAGCCACCATGTTTACGCCAATAATTAAATTGAACAAAATCATGTCTAAAAGTCATCATGATTCGATAAGATACACAACAGCCAAACATAATGTAAGTATAAATATGCCCTAAATTTCATCTGTTGAGTCTAAAAGCAGAACAATGTGTATTTTATGCATACTCAACCTAGCTGTGCTTCTGGATAATAATAAAGTTCAAGCTGAACAAATGTATAATTCAACAAAAAACTGCCAGTACTTTAACACTTATCACAAACTAATATTAGCTGTAATGATGTTGCAGCAGGTGCCCGTATCTGTATCTCTAGCTGTTGATTTAGCTACATAAATTCATTCCCGGGTGCTAGCTAAACATTTTTAAGCCAAATGGTTTTAGTTAACGTGAGCGAATTATCGTTAGCAGACGACAATATATTCGGTGAGCTAGCTAGCCAACATTTAATTAAGATAACAATACATATTTTAGTCAATCTTAATTTATATTTACTAAAACCAACATAACACAGTCTCATAACTATATTAACGTTATTTGGTTATTTGTTAGCATTCAGTTTCATCAGACATCCGCTGTTGTTATGGTAGCATCAAGCTAGATACCGCTAGCTAGCTAGCTGGGAAACTGAACGAGACTGTCAGCCGCACATGCGCCGTACAAAGAGTGATCATTCCACACATTTTTAAACAAAATGATAATTATACCTTGTTTTTCAGTTTTGAGACTAGAACATTTAATATCCAACTCAAATATCCTTCTCTCCAACTCAAAACCTTGTCGCATATAGTCGTCAGCCATGACTAAAAGTAATGGTCACGTGGGCAGGGATTACTCACGTGCTCAAGGAATGTGTTTTTTTTTAAAATATAACTTTATTGAAATAAAATTAATAGACAAAATCAGAATTAAAAGCACAACCGACCAAACAACAGCAAACTTTATTTATGTAGCACTTTTCAAAACAAAGTTTACAAAGTACTTTACACACAATACCATATATAAGAGACCGATAGACAAAAGATTAAAAACACCATGGATTAAAATAAAATAATAATAAAAATAATCAAATGATTGATTCAAATTATGGTGATAGTAAAGGGCATAGTAATAAAGCATACAAGTTATAAACAGTAATAGTTAAGAGTCAATTTGTTTTGATTTCTTTTAATGAGACAATTTTGCAGTTATTCACATGGTTTAGAGATTTAAAAAAAAAAACAACTTCACGGCTGTTCATGAACCTAGATGTGAGAGTTAATTATCTCCTGATACTGTATAGTTCTTGGCAAACATCTGTAACGAGGAATAGTTTCTTTTTTCTTAGAAAGTGCAGAAATCTTCAATTCCTTCACATTTGGCAATAAAAAAAATATCCTTTGAGCTTGTACGTGGATTACATTGGTTGTTAATACTGTCTCGTCTTCATACACTACTGAGCTAGTAATATGCCGTTTGACTGAAATAAAATACAGTACAAGATAACTGAGGACAGCGTCGTGTATCAGTGGCAGTGAAATGGTTAAGTTAAAATACGGCTTGCCACACGCCTCTTCGTGTTAGTTCTGCCCATTTCATTCTCCAGCCAATACCATCGTACTGCGCGTTCTCTCCCCCTGTGCGTAATGAAGGCTGGTTGGTACACACGTACACAGCGCGCATCATCATCGTACCCTGGGTTGATCCTGGACTCATCCTGCAACACCTCCAAAACATGGCGGCCCTCAAAGCCCTGTGCAGAGCGGAGAATTTATTCTCGTCTGTCGCTCGGAGAACCAAATTTAACTCATTGAGCAAGGTCAGTGGTTCGGTAAACGGCAAACGTCACTTTGTTAAAACCTTACCAAAATGGTTGCAAGCGGCTGAGCAATAGCTGGATGAAAAGGTCATAGCTGTTGCAAAGATCACTGCGTTTTATCGTCGAATAACATTGTGGAACGTAGTAATTTCCAATTTCGTAATATCTCATTTTTTAAAAATTTGTTTTGTTTTACTCTGTTTTCAACCAGTGATAACATTACCTGACATGGCTGTTAAGGTATAGCAACCTCATTTAGGTTGTGTTGGAGGACGTGTCAACTCATTTTGCAGCCATATTCCAAGCTTTTGATTGTAACTTTTAGTTATGCATCATGTGCATTTTGAGCACGCGTCACCAACCGTTTGGATCAGTGGTTTTAAACATGAAGTGCAAACATTCAGCATACAATCAAATTTAATGATGAGTTGTTAGTGTGTGAAAGGTGAAATGGTCACACGTCGCTTTCACAATTGACCCCTACCAGCCTGCAAACACATACACAAACTGAAGGGAATAGTGCTATTCCATTATGATTATTTTGATTTGCCCAGCACCTGGGCATTCTAAAGGGTAGATGTGTTCATAAATAATAATTAGATATCAGTTTGATTTTTGAGAATATAACTGTAGGTGCAACTTTGAAAATCCTCTTGAGAGCATGATCTTAAGTCCAGTCTTGACTACATGCTCCTTAGCAGGACATAAACTAGTTCTGAAGTGTTTCCTTCCTTCCTTCTTGTAATGCATGTACATAAGAGCTATAAAAAATATAATGGAATATTTTATGTCATTATATTAACAAAGGAAAAAAGGATTAGGCAAATAGAAAAAAATGTTACACCTCAGAGCAGTGTGTGATATCTCCACTGCAGCCGGCCAATTATTCTTCTTAATCCAGTATTTAAAAAAAAAAACATAAATTACAAAGAATTGTAATATTGAGTCACAGCACTGCAGATTTTATGTACCGAAGTACATATTCATAATATCCAGGAATTAGGAAGAAAAATAATAAGGCATTAGTATGTCTGATGATTCCTGTCCCTTGTGGCCAGTCTAAGGGAAGCTAATGATGATAAGGTACAAAAATTTCTTCCTCAAGAGTTGAAAAATGGACTGAACAGAAAACATATAGTCTGAGATGATCAGTGGCAGTTCAAAAGCAGTTCAAAGGATTATAACTTTGAGTCTTTAACTACCTCTCTTAGGTTGGGATCTGTCAGTTGTGCTCCATTGTAAATCTCCACTTTTGTTGTGGGATTTTTCAGCAGTTTTTGCTTATCTTTGCCTTTATCAGCGCCATAAACAGGATCACTGCTTTAAACTACACAAATATTCACTTTATAATAACTTTGTGTAATAATATAATATATTAGCATTTTGTAAAGCTTTGTACATCTTGGTCTACAGACCTGTGGCTGCTACTTTTCCACTTCGAGCCAGCAGAATTCTCAGTTCTACTCAGACCCTACAGAGGCGGTAAAAGACATTCCCAGTGGAGCGACTGTGCTGGTGGGAGGTAAAATAGTTTCTCTACCACAAGCCAAAGTTACACCTTAGTAACAATGTTAGCAAATGACCTTTTTAATGCATCCAAATACTGTTTACATACTCTGAGTCTACTGTAACACTGTAAGAGCTACTGGATCTCAGCCATATCAGCATTAGAAAGCAGCAGCTCAGGTGCTCATTTCACGATCGGCCATCCCTAACAGATTTTCAGTGCTGTCACTGATAGAGTCGTGCAGCTTTATTCATTGCCATCCTGAGCTCATGATCTTGTGGTGGGGTGCCCATTTTTTTTATCAAACACATTAGATGTTTTCATCAGTGGTCTTGTATTTTGACTGGTCAGATGAGCTGAATTGTCGCCCACTGATCTTTTTTCTATTAATAAAAGCTGATATTAGGCCTAAGCTTAGAAAATGAAAATTTACAGACACCTTTTCACACAATTATGAGTTGCACAAACTTTGTATTACCACTTAATATGAAACTGAGTGTCATGTTTTGACTGTCAAGATAAAATCAGATTGAAGAATCTATGAAACCTTTCATTACATGTGTGACACACTGTGTAACACATGGAATGAAAAGTTATGTGTGTTCAAGTGTGTAATGCGTTGAATCAACATGTTGGTTCACACTTTTAGAACCTGTCTTGGGATGTTATCAAGACAAATTTACATTGCATTTACTGCACTCACAAAGTGAACATGCACTTTATCTGCCATGCTGATTGATTGACATATACACAATACACAGATTCCACAGCTCTTATTTATAGTCCAGCCTTGGTGTGACATTGTTGAATATTTTCCACTGTGTCACTGACTTATCAAGGTAAAAAAAACAAAAAACTGCTCCAACTCAGCTTCATACAGTATGATATTAGAAATGTTGAAGACAGGCTTACATGCATTGAACTGTAATTCTACACATAATTAGCTGTTATCCTTCTGTGATCCATTGCCATTGCAGTTGTAGAAATCATCTGTGTTTTTTTTTTTTTTTTTTTTTTTAATTTGGTGTGACAAGACATATCCACAATCTGTAAAGAAAAGAATTCACTCCAGGTTACCTATCATATTTCAGCAAACACAGGTTCATCACAGGTCCATAAGTTTATTTCTTTTGTGTTTGTGGGATGTGTGAGTGGGTGTGTGGGGATAGGTGGGAAGGTGGGGTGGAGTGGGGTGGGGTTCTCCTTTCTCTTCAATGANTGGGTGTGTGGGGATAGGTGGGAAGGTGGGGTGGAGTGGGGTGGGGTTCTCCTTTCTCTTCAATGACAGGAATTACAGAGGCTGCAGTGGAAATTATTAATGAGCTCTTTGACAGCATATTTAAGGAGCTCATCTAGTTACTTCATATAAGGACTTTTTAATTCTACAGTGTACCGAGATAATCACCAGGATTTGATCAACGAATTGAAGTCAGATTGATGATTCAAATGCTCCACATAAAGCAAATAAGTTGGGGGGTTAACTCTTTAATCAAATTAAGTTCTTAACTATTTCTGGTAATATAGGCATCATCATTGTTAAATGTAGGCTATTTAAAAAGGATTTACACAGAATTGCACTCTTGGTGATTATGGGAGGTGAACTATAATCAAACTTAGGCAGCCCAGAAATTACAGCACAGCTTTGTGTTTATGCACAAACATAAAACGTTTACATGATGCTGGGTAAAAAAAAAAAAAAGAAAATCCACTTATTTTGAAAGAAGAAGAAGAAGAAGAAGAAAGTGTATTTTAGTGTGTATACATATGCGATAATGCATGTGTGTATAAAATATATTATTTTGTTTTGCATTCCGTCACAGGCTTTGGATTATGTGGTATCCCAGAGAATCTTATCAACAGCTTACTGAAGACTGGTGTGAAGGGCCTCACAGCAGTCAGCAATAATGCAGGGTAAGTGTGTACATGGAGAAAAAGGGTTACTTGCATGTCGTGGACTTGCACTGTCTTGATGAATCAATATACACATGCAGGTGCCTGCATGTAAAGCTATGTTTAAACTGTTCAGTATCTTCCATGGTGGTACTTGATTTTGACAATAATACTTTAATGTCATCAACACATCACCATCTTTTTTTACAAGTAAATAGTGTTGATAGAGAATATTTTAGTCTTGGCATTTTTGGCTTCACATTAAAATTCTTTAATGCAAATTGCAATCACTATTTGAGTTCATAGGCTGGTGACAAGATATAAATCTATGAAATATTCAAGAGGTCAAGTTTGCACCAGTCTGGAAGATGGATTATTCCAATTAAAAACACCTCAAAGTTTTGGATGTAATTTTTTTGTTGCAGTCATGGGACAAGTTGAATAATTTAGGGTTTGTAAATTCTAGTAGATTTCTAGTACATTTCCTATAACTTTGGATTCAGTCATATGTAACCAATCAGAGAGTTCTACTTATTCTGTGTGTCAGTTTTGAATTTCACTGGAGTAGTGTCACGCATGCCCCTTCCATCCTGCCCCCTCTGTGCAGGCTCCCCACCCAATCAGAAGAGTCTTTAATGCAGCATCAATAATATAAACCCTAACTGACTCTCCATCCTCAAACAACTGTGTGACCAAGCTAGAGCTTGTGTTTGCTAACAGGGTTTGAACAAGGATCACTGTGGTGGGCTTCAATTTTGCCCTTGCTCCACCCATGCACCTGACTGTCATGTTTTAAAATGATTTTGGAGAGTTATTGGTGACCTTGCTGCTGTATCATCAAAGCAGGTAATTCTGACCTGGCAAGATACCAGAAGTCAGATTATAATAAATTATCAATTTTAGAAACAATGAAATGTGTGTTGCAGGGCCTTTCCTGTAGTAGTCAAGTGATATTGTATGACAGTGAGATACACTACAGGCCAGAAGTTTGAGGCCACCCCCAGACTACCAAGTTAATCCCAAAACAATCTGGAAGAAGGGAGACAGCAGAGTATTGAACAGAATGTTAAAAAACATCAGCAAAGGAGTTGGAACACAACTGGAGTGCCAGTGCACTAATACAGACTGGGCATGTCTTCATTAANAGGAGTTGGAACACAACTGGAGTGCCAGTGCACTAATACAGACTGGGCATGTCTTCATTAAAAATCATTTCTTAAGCTATAGTGGCTACATAATGTGCTCTTGTTGACAAATTCTTCTTGAAAACTAATTAGTTCCATTTATGTTATATATTTTTGTCATTTCCTATGCAATAAATTGTAAAACAAACTATAGTGGTGATTTTGTTTTTAAACCTAGGAGTGGCCTCAAATTTCTGGCCTGTAGTGTAGATGCTCTCAAAGTACTTCCCTTTCCCTTTTCCTTCAGCTGAAGTTTCTGTTTGAGACATAATTGTACGTCTTCTCCTCAGTTTCAAGGAAATATAAGAAAGATGCTAATCAAGAGGTAACACAAGGTACAAAAATGCCAAAATTTAATCTTCTAGGTTAAATTTTCAACCTTGTAAGATCTTTTAATATGAATATAAATAAAATGACCAGTTTCTTACCCATTTAATTCTGAAGTATTAAATGGAAGTGGAAGACTTTTAGAAACATAGACATTTTCTTGGACCTGTTCAGCAGCATATCATTGGCTCCTTTGCAGAGCAAACAGTCTTTGTCATGTTCGCTATCATATTTCAGTTTGCTTCCTGAATTTGCAAGCTTGTATGCTGCCACACAATAAACATGTTTATACAACACTAGACATTGTGATACTGACTAAAACCTAATTAATAACACATTAAGCAGATTCTTCTGTCGACTATATAAAAGGAAGATATTTTTGAAGAGATTTAAAGAGATTTTTGCATGTCTACTTATTAACAGTTAACACTTTGTTTCATCTGCAACATAAGATACAGTATGAACATGGCGGTGTAACATGTAAGGAAGTTAGCAGATGATACATATTGAGGGCACTCTAAGATATTTGTTAGGTTCTGTGCTCGGTGATGCATTGTATGTTTTTGCTAGAGTTGCGTGAGAGTCTTAATGATGTGACAAATAGCTTTCGTATTTTAAATAAGGAATAGGGACCATAATGAAATAAACTATAATCAAAGGAACTGATTGTGTGTATTTTTGACACAAGTTACTCTTCACTAGACTTCTTTTGGACTTTACCATATTGATTGTGAAAATTTACACTCCAAATATTTGCTTGCAGAAAGGCAGGTCATCCCATTGAATCTCCAGTGCTCCCATAATGTTTTTCATCTGTGCTTATTGTTAAGGAACATTAACACTTTGTGCAGACAGATTGTAAACGAGGAACAAGTGGCCATATTACGTTATGCATAACAAGCTTTACTGTGCGTCGCAGATATCTACTTTTTACATTTACATATCCACGTATTTCTTGTAATTCAGACAGTTTTGAAGCAGGTCTTCCTTCCTAATGAAACTGTAGACTTGGTGGGATAAAAGAGTTATGTGATGTTTAAATGTAGAGTTAAAGCTTCTCTTTTCTTTGTCAAATGGAAAGTTAATTCTCTATGCTGAAACTGGCCAAACAAACACAGTCAGTGCTGCCTCACTGTAGGATAAACTTACAATAACCATGCTTTACTTGACCCACCTTGAACATATGGAACATTGTCTATTTTATGCTGGGGAGGGCATTCTTTGCTGTGATCATAACATCCAAATCCTGGTGCAGAGGCATAATATCCCAAATAACCGATACACTTTGTTTAATAAAGTCTAACAAAATACGCAGATGGATTTTTTTTTTGTGTCAGTATTGAAGATTTTTCCTCTTTATTTGCTCACCTCATTGTTTGGTTTAAAAAGTTGTTGTGATTTGGATAATCATATTGTAATAAATCAGTGCTGTTATTGTCCCTATAATTAATGATGAATCAATGTCAGGCATTTCTGTTACTTTCAGTGTTTTTTTTTAGCAGGCTATTGTCTTTGTACTTTGTCACAGCTGTTGAGTGAATGTGGGGTGACACTGCAGTTATTCTTCAGAAAACAACACGTGGCCTCTTCATGCAGTGTAACATGAGATGAGAGAGACTCAGAGGTACACAGATTATTGAGCTCTGATACAGCCGTTACTCTCTGCAGCTTTATATGTTTGCTACAATCTGCTGTTTGAAGAACAAGAGGAACAGAAATGCTCAGCGACTTTAGTATTCAAGATAACAGCAGGAAAAATGCTTTGATTAGTAAAAAGATTTTTTAGTATTTAGACTGAAAAATTAGCATTTTGTCTCCACATGAAGTCCACCCACTTGAGGCATTTTGAAACCGATAAGACACTTTATTGCTACAACACATTGGTTTACACAAGCATAAACATGTTAGCATTAGTTTAACTTCCCATAATCTTCATTTGTCCTTCATAGATGAATAAGTACCCTGTCATGTTGTGTGTCAGACAGGATACTTATCACAGTCATCTGTTTTTAGTATTCACATTGCGTGTAGCCCAGATATCCTGTCAGCTGACTTGAGAATCGAGTTAAGGACCGAGTTGTGGTGTCATTTTCTTCAGCTTCTTTCAAACTGTAGGACACAGAAAGCAAGGAAAAAGCCATTTCCTACTCTGATGAGCTCAGCCGTGCACTTGGCTCTTACTCTTACTTTTCAGAAGAGAGACAAACATGGATTTATATGTCAGTGCAATAACAGAGAAAATGTTTTTGGACAAATACTGAATAGATATTTTAGCAGTTAGTTTAGTTTTAATTTAGGCTTGCAAAAATCAGGTTGGTTCATAGAAATAGACTTTAAAAATATGCTTTGATTACACTGTTCTTAGAGGAATATTGCTTGTAATCATGCATCATGATAAATACTTGATAAGATGTTTGATAAGGATTTTACTTTTATTACAAGACAAGGCCCTGATTAAAAGTTTTATATGTTTTATATAGTTTTATGAACTGGCTTGCCCTTTCAGCCCTTTCATCATTGCTGTAACACTTTAATGAAGAGCTCACCCTTTTCACCAGTGTTTCAGCACCCTTAGTAACACAATAACCTTCCTGAATGACAGAATGTGGGGAAATGTTTTTCACAGTACTGCGTGTAGAAGTGAGGCTGTGGAGTTTTTCTCACTGTCAACTCATGGTTTATCTCAGTCTCATGTTCTTTGTGTGCATCTCATCTTACATTACTACTGGAGCCTGGTGCAATACTCACAAATTTATCATTGACTTCTCCAGGCCCTGCAGCTTTATTTGGCTTCAATCATTCTCTTTCATTTTAGCTGTGGATAAGCTGCTGTTAGGAGCTGTTTCAGTTAGCTTGGTTCAACTATGACTTTGAATAACCTCTTTTGGGGACTTATCATGGTGACGTGCTACAGTTTGTTACAGATTGTGGAATAAACAGGGATTCCACAGGTGAAGAGAAAACTCAGACTTAACTAAGCAGGAGAAAGAATATAGCAGAAGTAGGTAAATATATTTAAAAAGAGAATCTTTTGTTTGGCATTGGACTGTGAAGCTTACATCTAGGTCAGAGATCAGGGAAGGTTTGGATGACTGGTTAGTGTGTAAGTAAGCATAATAAAATTTGCATGGTTTTAAGACTACCAACCTTCTAACCTAAAAAGGATTGTACAGCCTGGAAAGTTATGATAGCAATTTTGTCCTCCATCTCCATACTGCAAACGTAAATACTAACATTTACACAGTAATATATAATAAAAGGTATTTTACTGTGTTAATGTTAGTATTTACACAGGTGTACTGTACAGGTCTATTGTGTATTGTGCAGTGGGAAAGGTTGAACGAGGATCAACCTTTCCCACTTTTGTTTCTGGTCTTACCTCTGTGTTGGCACCCTGTGTACCAGCACAGTCATCGCATTCAAATGAAGATGTTTTTTTTTTTTTGTTTGTTTGTTTGTTTTTTTGTTTTTTGTTTTTACGAAAGTCTATCTAAAAATTCTTGTAGAGTATAAGGCAGTGTTGTGGGAGAACCTGGACAGGATTTTGTCTCACACAGTGGTAGAGACAGGGAATTCCATTACCTTGCACTGTATTTAATTGTGTGTTTGTTTGTTTCAGCGTGGATAACTTTGGCCTGGGCCTCCTTCTCCAGACCAAACAGATCAAGAGAATGATCTCGTCATACGTTGGGGAGAATGCAGAGTTTGAGCGACAGTACCTGGCAGGGGAATTGGAAGTAGAACTGACGCCACAGGTTGGTCAGAAAAACACATACAAATAGGTGCATTTTACATTACATTTCCTACATTTTTTTTAAACCTTTATTTATCAGGGTAGCTTCCCTGTTTGTGCTCTTTTCCAGCAGGAACTCCTGCTCCATACTAATTGGTTGATATAAGGGAGGCATAAGCATTGCTTATTCACTTCCTACTCAAGAAAACCTAAAATTGTTTGTAAAGCATCTAGATATACTAAATTTCAGCATATAAAAGTTCAGACTTTTTGTACACATTACCCTTAACAATGACAAAAACATGCAAACTGTTGTTTTCATCCTGATCTGTCACATCTTTCTCACAGGGTACTCTAGCGGAGAGAATCAGGGCCGGGGGTGCTGGGATTCCAGCTTTTTTCACAGCCACTGGCTATGGCACACTGATCCAAGAGGGAGGCTCTCCTATCAAGTACAACAAAGATGGGAGCATTGCCACTGCAAGTGAGAAGAGAGAGGTGAGCATGCTGCTTTCCACCATTTTGTCTTTGCCACTAAGTGCACCATGAAGTCAGCACAACCTCTTGCTTTTGCATTAATTGTAAATATAAAGAAGTTGCCATGTTCAGCCTTAGCTTGCCATTGCCATTGCCATTGCCAGTGCCATTCACTCCTTGAAATGTGATGTCATTGTGCACAGGTGCAGGAGTTCAATGGCAGACACTACATCATGGAAAAGGCCATTACTGGAGACTTTGCTCTTATCAAGGCATGGAAGGCAGACAAGGCTGGAAACATTGTTTTCAGGTAACTGGTAAAATGCACAGACATGAGGCAAAGGTGGAAACTAGGTGAGGTTTGGGAATAAGGTGATGCTTAACCATGATTGTTATTAGACACTTAGTTCACCCAAACTACAATAATTGCCTACAGCATCTCACAGAACCTGTTTGGCTGTTTATTACAGTAGTTTAAGGGAATGGTGGGAGTGTTTCTTCTGTTGAAATTATAAAATTAAGAATAAACTGTTGCAGGTACATTATGCTAATTGACAGTAATTTTTTAATCTTCAAGATACTAAGGAAATGTTCAATTCCTTTACCAGCATTAATGCAGCACAACAGGACAAAAGGAGTCACTGAAAAAACATTGTAATTATCCTTAAATATCCTCACAGCTCTGCTGTAAAACCATGACCACAAGGACAAATTTACAATGCACCATGCAGAGAGATTTCTCAGTGAAAAAACAAACAAGTGGTGTGTTTTCTTTAGCAAACTCTCTCTGCTTGGCTAAACTTACGCCTTCTGTTCAAACTACAGGAATTTTACAGAAATTCTATGACTGTGCCACAGTGACAAGGTATGAAGTGATAGAAGCAGTGCAGAAGTATTCTTATAGCAAAAGCCACAGTAATTTCACAATGTCATTGGAATCATCTACATTATTGGAGATTTAGTCTTATAGTTTGATAGTATAGATGTATATGGGTAGATGCATAGTATAGGTGTTTCATGGTGTCAAAAATTGTCCCAGGAGGGATTTAATTAAGTTGTATAATCTTGTAAAGGCCTAAATAATAAATTATGACTAATAATTAAACCTCTTCATTAATGCAATATTTAATGCATAAATAATGCTAATCTGGTTGTATTTTACCATGAACTACTGTATGTGCTTGTTGTCCAAACCAGCATAATGGTTGAAATAAGTTGATGTAGTGCAGTCTTTCTCCACCAGAGGCCAGTGTCCTCCAGAAAACTACAAACTTGTCCAGGTTGACGTTGCAGTTTTAGTTCCTGAGTGTACTTCCCCATTCTGTTGTTGTTAAAACCCTTTTTCTTTAAAAGGCATAAAACATTAATTCGTATTTGGTTTAACATGATCCACTTTATTTCCTCTTTTCTGTCAGGAAAACAGCCAGGAACTTTAATCAGCCCATGTGCAAGGCAGCCAAAACCACCATAGTAGAGGTATGCTCACCCTGTAACACAATCATCTGCTTGTAACCCTGCTGTCTGACTGTTTACCTTAATGGAGTGAAGTACAGTAACTATGAATGCATCTATTCTCACAAATCTGTGAGTGAACTACAAAAGTGGAGTCAAATATGTAGACGTCAGTTAATTTATGTGGGTTTTCATGCATCAAGGAAATCGGGTACTGCCATGACATAGCATCAGTGGAATTTGAACATGCACACAAAATGTGGTTTTCCCTATTCACCATGTTGTCAGCAGAGCCGCACAATATATTCATCACTTCATATAGATGCTATACACACACACACACACAGGACAAGGTTATAAAAAAAAAAAAAGTTTATTCTTTTCTTGTTAAACTCTATGTCTGGAGCAAAAATGTGACCTCTTAAACGTGTAGTTTCACAGGCCAGTGGTTTATTTCATGGCTCTGAGTTCAAAAGAGGAATATAATTCTTAGAACACAATGAATTTTTGTGGATTACGTTTTCAGCTCTTATCTGTATGAGCAACAAGGTGGAAAGGGTGTCATGCCATGTCATAGCTACTTTCATTCTGTCTGGTTATCCACCTGTCTAGCATTTGACAGTGTAGAAATATGATTCTTGATTTCTCTCTCTCTCTCTCTCTCTCTCTGTCTCTCTCGCTCTCTCTCTCTCTCTCTGTATCCTTCTTTAACACAAACAGCTTCACACTTATAGACAGCATTTGATTCAGAGAGCAGCAGGAGACAAATCATAAAACACATGTTTTGTGGAAATAAAATGTGGGAAGGGTCTCTAATAAATAAGATTTCCAAGTGCATTTTCAATTAATCCATGATTCACGGTGATGAGATTTATACCACTGTTGATTAGAAACAAATGACCCTTTGCAGAACATACATTTTCTCATTATAGAGCTGCTTTAAAACAATGGTGTTGTGCACATTTCTCAACTAGAAAAATACTAAATTGCATTGTGTTGCTTAATCAGTAATTTATTGCCTTAGTGATAAATGGGGACAGGGACAAGATAATGTTTGACATGTTGTAATGATTGATGGAGAATGATACAGTGTAATAGAAATTTGTCAGCTGTCTTCTGTAGGAATACAGAGACTGGACACTTCAACAACAGGAATGCAACCAAAAAAAAGCATCTCTGTGTGTCATCTCCTGGAGTTGTGATGTAGATGGTGAGATGAATGATAAAATAGATCTGCTTAGTGGGACAAGATGAGATGCATAATTGATTACATTTGACATTTAGCTGTCTGCTTCAGTTTCTGTGCATTAGAATCATCTGCTTTGGTGTGGTAAAGCCAGGAGATTAAACAATTTTATATATATAAAACAGGATTTGGGATAAAACTGATCGTGCACTGACAAATGAATTTCATTTTTTTTTCACACCCAAGTAGCTTTCTCGGATTCTTTATGTGACATTTCTACTTCATTAGAGTCCATACCATGTAGAGAGATAGGAATGATGGAAAAGATAAAGACAGGGAATGACATGTTGAGCTGTGAGCCACATTCAGATCCCATAAGTCCTACTGAACTCCCAGGATGCAGGTCATATTTCAGTTAACAAGCTCTGAGAAAAGTTAGGAAAACAGCCTCAGTGAACTCCCACAGTTGTAAAAGTAATTGTTGGACATAAATAAGGATACAGTAAGGAGAGACCATCTTTTAAAATGGAGTGCTAGAAATAAGTGTGTAGCCTAAGGAGATGTTGTTATAAATGGCCTATTTTTGAAAGAATTTATGTCACATCAAAATCAGCAGAACATACCTAAAACACATTCCCCAAACATTGTTTGAAATTCTACAATATAAACTAATTTTGGGAAAGGAAACCCTGCATTTGCATTTAAACATAAATTCATTTGAATTTAATTGATGTTCTCTGCCTGCACTAAACCCAATGTGTATCACACTGTGTCCATGTCAGCAAGAGCTGTAGTTGAAGATTTGTGCATTTAACTTTTTTTCATTTGCTGTTCTACAAATAGCCTTTTCAGACACCTGTCATCCACGTTCCTCTCCAGTGGGGCATCATCCATTTCAAATTGTGCTGCAGTCTGACAAATCATTTCAAATAGTACGAACACATATTCACCTCATTTTAAAACTGTCTTCCTTGCAATCTGTGGTAATCAAGTTATGTTTACTTTTATGTCTGACAGCATCCATGTCTTATAATACAAATTATTATCAAAAATAAATAAAATAATATTCCTAATTCCTGAGATAATAGATAAATAAAACCACATTTCACACTGCATTTGCAACCCTGTCTGAACACTTTGTTTTATCACCATATCATGTGATTTGTAAGACTGTATCTGTGATTTTTATGATACTCTTTTTTTTATGGCAATGCACACAACAAATGAACATTATCTATAAAAGCCTTCTGATTAGTGACAATAAACAAATAGGCCTATATTGTAATACCCATTAAGAACCTTTTTATCTCTGATATTGAAATAATTATGATCTCTCTGAAAATAAATTAATCTTTAGGATTCTTTGCTTTCCCAACAATAAACCTGATGAGATGCTGTCAATATTTACACAGCAATCATTGTGCAACCACTCAGGTTGTGAGAAGAATGAAGAGCCACAGATGTTTTTGACATTTTCTGTCACTCCATGCCACTGATCACAAGTTCAGAATAGGACATTGCACAGGAAGCTTGTCTGCTGGTGCAGTATGCAGGTAAACTTAGAGGCTGAGCAACTAATAGTCATCCAAGGCCAGGCCTGGCCCTGGCCTAGATCTGTCAGTGAATTCTAAGTAGGGATTGGCAGTCACATTGAAAAATGTGTGAAATAATGAACATTATGAAATTCCTTGTATGAGGCAATATCATAACAACTAACTTGTAGCTTGTTTGGAAGGGTTGATTTGTCAGATACATTCCAGGTTGAAAGCTTGTCTTTTAAATATGTTATAAAATTGAGTCTCAGAGGGAAATAGATGCTGAAATAAACTTAACATAAGAATTAGTATTATGTTTTACCAAGCAAATCCTCTTTAGGTCAGACATCAGGTCAGTACTCAAGACACCTGCATTACCTGTCAGAACTACCAGTCATATTAGTAATGCAGTCGCTCAGCTGTTTGACCAGTGAGTTCATTCAGCAATCTTTTAAAATGTTTTTGTCAAAAATACATAAGCAACAGCAACCTAACAAATGAGTCTGTTGGATAACTAATAACTACCCTGTTATTATATTGTTGAAAGTTCCATGGTGTCCTGCTGGTCCAGTTATTCCCTTATTGCAGGTACAGCAGTACCTGAGTGACTGTGGCTACTAACAAGACAACAGCACACTTTATGCTGTTGTTTGATCATCAATCACCATAAATGACTCTTCTCTGTTACTGTAACCGTGCAATGCAGTGATGCAACCAATTGTATGTGAATGTATTTGTTTGTGTGTTTTTCTCTTTTAACCAGATCAGAGGCCTAATTGATTTAAAGGCACTCCATCCTCACAGGGGTTCAGTATCAGACCTCCACTGTACATATGTATTGAAATTTAAAAAATAAAAAAATAGCTGGGCTTTGGAATGATATGGGTTATTGTGACCTGTTTAATCTTTTGTGGTACATAATACCTTGTTTGCTGGCTGCTAGAATTTTAATTATTTATCAGAGCCAACAATTTCCATGCCGTTTTACAGAGCTTGCTATGCCTTGTTAAGCTGTTACCTCCAACTGTTGGTAAATAATTATCCATTAATTTCTCCCCATAATTTCCTGGCTAAAGAATTTGATAAATTGTCTTTTATGTCTTGTAAGCATAAAATGTATAGTGTTTCTGCAAGAAAAGTGTACAGGTTTCAGGTGTGTGTGTGTGTGTGTGTGTGTGTGTGTGTGTGTGTGTGTGTGTGTGTGTGTGGTGTAGTGTAATAGCATCACAGATATTGATTTTTTAGAAATCTAATTAACAAGTAACATGAGCTAACGTTGCTGTCTGCACTTCTCATTTACTTTCACATTAAAAGATATTTATTGTTGTAATGTTGAGTTAGAATCAACATAATCTGTACACATCAACAGTAGCTTAATCTTACTCAAGCAAATGAACAGTGCAGAACAGCAAACACTGACATTGCTGTTTGAATGATTGCTGGCAAGTCATAATAAACAGTGCAATATTATGCACAAGGTATTGTCATGGCACTCAAGGCAAGGCAAGTTTATTTGTAAAGCACCTTTCAGACATAAAGGCTATTCAAAGTGATTTATATAGATATAAAAAGACATAAAATTAAGAAAAAGAAAAGGGAAGAATTATATAGAATCAATAAAACAAATAGTTTATAAAGGTTACAAAACAATAATGTTGAAAGTTTAAAAGTTAAAAGAATTGCTACAGTGTAAAGATAAATACTCTCAGATATAGCAAAAGACAGTGGTGAACAGAAAGGTTTTCACCTGTGATTTGAAAGAGCTTAGTGATGTGAATGCACTGAAATGTCAGACATGGCGGTGTGGGTTGCCATGTCTGACTGATGCATATTGAATATCATCATTTGAGTCAGTATTTTGCACAAATGGTGAAAAACAAAGTTAACAGCATCCTCAGAATAGTATGACTTTTTGACTTAATGCCTTGTATTTCAGTTGAAATCTCTCCAGAGCAAATGGTGGTAATTGCAGGGCTGCAACCACTGCAAATTGCTGTTATATCAATAGACAGATGGGTATAAAAGCCTTTGATTCCACAAGTGTGTGTGTGTGTGTGTGTGTGTGTGTTCGCGCATGCATGCGTGCGTGTGCGCGCGTGTGCTTGTTTGTATGCANGTGTGTGTGTGTGTGTGTGTTCGCGCATGCATGCGTGCGTGTGCGCGCGTGTGCTTGTTTGTATGCATGCATGTAATGGAAGAAAATAAGTTGTACTGATACCAGTAGCATTACTCATCCTTTTAACAGAGAGATAGAGAGATCTTGAGATATGCGGCCATATTGCTCATTATTGTGCATTATAGATAGGCAAACATAATAATGTGATGGGGACAAAAAAGTTATTTATAATCATGATGGAAAGACTAGAAATGGAATTTAGAAACACGACTCGGAGGGGAACCCATGAATGTTTTCATAAGTAACTACCTGCTCTAGGAGGTAATAATGCATAGATCTGTTACTAGAATCTGAATTTTACAGCATATTTCTGTGCTGCAGTGCAACTCAAATGGACTTTATAGATTGTTTTAATGTATTACATGTCTACCACTGAATACCATATCATAATGCAAGTGTGAGGGTATTTATTGTGTACAGTCGAGCTTTTTGGTAATTCTTGTTAAAATATGAAGAATAAAAAGAAGCAGATTTGAGTGCTCAGTAAGCCATTCTTGAATCATTTTTCAGAAATGAAATTTAGGTGGTCTGTTCTTAGTTTAGGAATTGGTGCAAAACGTTGTTCATATAGGACTACAACCATGGTAAGATTAAGTAGTATTACAGATTCAGCTGGACATCTCAGATCTATTATTTTTTTTTTAAATTTCAGATCTTTTTCTTTATCTCAAACATTTGATATCATCTCATGTTAAGATCACTCTTGTCCAAAATTGCAAATAATCTCACTTAGACTGGCATTGATGCTGTTTGAGACAAGTTGACATAAACTTTTAATTTACGTACCACATTGACGCTGCAAATTCAAGTTATATTGTCATAGTTCAAAGTTGCTTGAGAAAGACATCTTTTCAAACATTTCTCATTACATGATTAAGTGTTAAACGTAAACATAGCCATTTGAGCTGGTGGTGGGATAGTCTGTTCTTTTGTTGCGCAGTATGTGTCATTTGAAAAAAATGAAGTTTTAGTTCATGTAATGTTTTCAGGTTTGATGGTGACTGGCTGTCTCTCATTTTATGGATACCATAAAGGCTGTCATAGGCAAGAAAAGCTCCCAGTGAGAGGAAACAGATTGCTCATGTTGTTGGTATTCTGGGTTAGAGGATATAGCTGGAGCTGAGCCCCAAAACTGGCAGCAGAGCATGTCCAAGTACACACATGCACACGCAGAGAGACGAAGATGGAGAGGCTATAAATATACACAGGGTAATGAGAGTGTGGTGTTTCTGTCATCCTTGTGCTCTGTTGCCTGTAGCCACACCATCTTTCTTCTATCTCATCTCAGAGCATGTGCACACGCACACACACAAACACTCACACACACAATGCAGACATGATTGATTACAGGGTCAGGTAACTCCACGATTAATGTATTAGTTATCCAGAGTGATTGCAGTCTGCCTCGTATTACAGTCAAGATTTTCATTCTTTAAAAATGTGAATCCTTTTTTAAAAATTAAAACATGCTTGACCAGACAACAGTCAAAAATAGTGCAGTTTTATAGAGGAACACTGTACCAACAGCCATGGTGTGTTATTCTAGGAATCCAGCGACACTCTGTACCAATCAGTTGAGATTAACAGGATTTGACAAAGCTCACAGACCAAAAAAAAGCACAAACTCACAAAACGCTTGCTGTGTCTCCAGAGGTACTATGATTCCCTGTATCCTCCTGCCAGCTCACTTCATGCCTCGCTTTGCTCTCATTGATGTGAAAATTGTTTCTACGCACATGAGAATATCAATGTGTTTGTCTGTGTGTGTGCGTGCGTGAGTGCCTGCATGCTTGCTTAATGCACCTGCTCATTTGTGTGTGCTTCTGTGGGTTTTTATTTTTTTATGTTTTATCTTTCCTCCTCTGTTGATCCTCCTGTCTGAACTAGCATCTGAACTACATATGACCACAGGTGCAGCTGGGATGCTTCAGTTAGATGAAAGGAACGGAGGCTTTTTTGTGTGTGTGTGTGTGTGTGTGTGTATGTGTGTGTGTGTACACAGCACATTTTAATTGTATGAGGTTGTTATTGTGCTGTGACAGCTTTGGAAGGCTAATTAAAAACTGAGCTGAATACAAGATTTATGTGTGTAAAACAGATTGAGTTGGAGAGACCTGTTTTTTTTTTTTGTATGCTTTCGATTGAGACTAAATTTGGGATAGTTGCTGTAAATTAAATTCTTTCATCTCAAATATTGAAATGCACACCACCAAATAATCATAATGATTCTTTTGCCATCTACTTTGTTTCTCCCTTATATTGTGATGAGTTCAATCTTGTTTGATGAAGTTGTCGATAGAAATCATTCTCATGCTCTGAGAGAAAGATGTGGGTGGAAGAGTGGGAGTGCCGTATCACTCCTCTCACATTACCAATCTCATTTCTCATGGCCTCCGTTCCACTGTGGAGCAACAGAGATTCACCGTAACCCAACCAAGAGAATCAGAAGAAGTGTAAACTTGCTTTATAGTCCTAAGTGGTCCTAGCTCACAAACACCAAACCAAAAGCCTGCATATCCATGACAACGCTCAGATGGGATCCACTCTTAGCCATTGACTCTCCTCAGTCAGCGCTGAGTGCTGAGGGAGGAAGTACAGATAAGGACGGCTTCAATTCAATTTCTTGTGAATGCCTGCCTGCCCCTCGTGTGAATGGAATAAGTAGGTTATACTCTCAGCTACGCAGGAGTGAAGCATGGAAAACTCGAAAAATAGAGTGAGAATTATGTTATCACAGTTCACTCCCCCTGTAGTCCCCAGATATGTGATGGTAACTCTAGTGCTTGGTTGCTCTCTCCTTTTCTTTTAATTTGGTTTCCTCTCAAGTATTTTTCCCTTTGAGGAAGTTTGAGGAAGATGGAAATTATGCCCTCTTCCTCATAGGGAGTTCTGTTTGAAAAAGAAAAGAAAAATCTCTTAAGACTGCTTACCTCTGGCTTCTTTTCCACTTAAAGCTTCAGTCTCACGGCAACGTAAAATCCCAGAGACCACTGTTTGTTTAATAATATTGCCTACTTTTCAATATACATATAAAACATGACTGCTGGGAGCTACAGAAAGCTAAATGTGGTGGAGTGGATATGCTTTAGAACTCCTCCTAAACGCCTGTATTTAAGTAGAGCATGTAGGTTCTGTTTACAGAAGTTCATAAAATTACCTAAAGGAAAAGGAAGCAGGTGTGTTTGCTGTGGCCTGTCAATTCTAATCTTGTTGACCCAACAATCAATCAATAGCCATTTCCATCTGCTGCTCTCACTGCCTTTTACTTAAGACTTCTACATCAAGGCATTGCACTTCTCTTTGTGAGTCTCTTACCTTTCTCATTAGAAGCTTTGTTTCAGCTTAATAAGTGTGGGAGTGATTAATTAAAGTGTTAAGAAATGTGTGTAGAGACACGGTAAGCGGCCAAAAATACAGCAGACATTTACAGAATGCACAGTTTTCCCCCTGACATGATTCACCTAAGGTCCTCTATCACACATACGCACGCACGCACACACACACACACACACACACACACACACACACACACACACACACGCACACATACACACCCCTGCTCTGTCTGCTCGCATTGATCTCAGGATTGTGCAATGTCCATCCCCTGGGCTTGGTGTGTCAGACAGTCCTCTTCTATTTTCAGTTTAGGAGCTGACTTGGGCATGCATTTATCTTTCACTGTGCTCAAGTATTTATTTTACTTTTAAACCTAGGAGATATTGCGAAAGAAATTGTCTTGTGCCCCACGTTCAAAGACGTTTCTGTTGAATTTAGGATTAAATATCAACCAATTTTCCATTTTCCTTTGAGCCTTTGAGTATTTTCTTTTATTGTGTTAAGGAATTGCTTTTTTGTGGCTTTGAAAGTTTTAATTGAAATCATATTATCTTAGTTTGAGATTTTTCAACAAAACAGCAAAAAACATTTTGTTGTCATTGTTGACCAGACAGAAGTTATTTCCTGATACAGCTTAGCTCAGTGCATGGTTTCCCTATCTCCACTTTAATCACAAGGGCAGTGAGACGTGAAAGGTGGAACTCATCCCTTATTTTTGTCTCTGTGCAGGTAGAGGAAGTGGTGGATGTTGGGACCTTTGCTGAGGAGGACATCCACATACCCAGCATTTATGTCCACAGGATTGTCCAGGGAGGCAGTTATGAGAAAAGGATTGAGGTACACAACAGTTTTCACTGTGTGAATGGCTAGGATATGTGGAAATGGCAGGAAAGTGTGTATTGTGTTCTCCCTCTCTCTTTCAGTAGGTTGGAGACACTTGATAGAAAATCATGTTTCACTAACAACTGGTTAATTAAAATAAAATAATAAATGATAAATACTGTAACAAAGTTGAACCCTAACTTTACCTACCCTTAAATAGTTTCTCCTTTTATTTTGTGTTAATTTCTCTCAGCATGCGGTCCCACACTTCTTCATATCTTCATACAGAAACGCACAGTAAAGAAAAGCCAGGAAGACAAGCCCAAACCCAAGAAGGATTCTGACATTGTTCGGGAACGGATCATTCGTCGGGCTGCTCTGGAGTTTGAAGATGGGATGTATGGTATCCTTTCTGAAAAACTTTCAAATGGCAAATCACAGTCTCACTGAATATAAAGTTTGGCGAGTTTAGTATTCTGAGTGTTAATTCTTTAAGATTCTTCAGCGAAAATATTAAAATGCAACATGCCATATTTTATGGCTGCACCATTAAATCAAGTTAGAAATTTTTGATTTCTTTTGCATCTTTTATACAAAAGTCTTCCTGTAATTCATGTTTTGTCTTTTATGACACATAACATGACTTTGTTATTGTCTGAAATTGTGAGCTAGACGAAGCCAGTGTTTAGTGAGACCACACAGTGTATCATGTTAGTTCCTTTTAAAACAGCCTTAAACATAAATATATGCTCCTCTTTATCTTAATACATGATTTTCGCAGCATTATCACAAATGACATACGTAGTTATGGTCTTTGACAGAGCCAATCAGCTAATCTTGGTATTGGTATTCCCATGCTGGCCAGCAACTTTATCAAACCTGACATCACTGTACACCTCCAAAGTGAAAATGGAATTTTGGGGTTGGTAAGTCTCCTGCATAGTTTTTCTCTCAGGTTTCAGCACTCAAAATCTCAAAAAGACAAGCTAACGAGTAGCACACATTCACTCCTTTGTGAAGACTGTCAGTTTTATCATTAGTAAAGTGTAAAACTGAATTATGCCCTAGCATGTATTAAGATGAATAGCTGTTGAATTGAGCAGCATCTTTCCTAGTTGGGGCCCTCATTTGAAATGTGCTGCATTTGTTATGTAACAGATTGTGGCGGTTTGACACTTTCGCTTCAATTTTTCTTTTTCACAATCATTATTTGCTGACTGAGCCCTGAACAAAGGCTGCTGCTGCTATGGAATCAGTTATGTTGACAGGAGAATGTAGGCGGCTATGCTAATGTCTTATTTGTCAAACTTTCTCTTAATTATGAGTGTCAGTTGTAGACAGGTGCAGCCAGATCCTCTCCTCTCCTCTCCTCTCCTCTCCTCCTTGCTGACCAAAAGTAGCAATCCTCCCTTTCCTGACAAAATCAATGCCTCATCTAAATCAGAGAAATTGTGTCTGTTAGTTGAAACATCATGTGACATATATATGACTGCAAATGTGTATGGCCACTTGTGCATTTATGTTTATATTAATCTTCCTTTGCATAGGGGCCATACCCCACAGAGGATGCAGTCGATGCAGACCTGATCAATGCTGGTAAGATATCCTAAGCAATACCAGTATCATTATCGTGATATAGTATCACTACCAGTATCATTTACAGTATCAATAATAATGGAAACGTTGTTTGAATTTGATAAAATGAAAACATACATCGACCACAGAGCTGATATTTAAATATTTGTTTAGACTTGGTTTAATTTATGGATACATACAGTATGTGACAGCATAAACTAATGAACTTTTTTTTTCTTTTGATTGACTGCTTGGTAAAACACATGCTTAAAAACTTAATAATGCATTTAGATCACATCAAAATTCCACATCAAAATTCAATCCAAAAATGTAAACATGTCCAATCCTGTCCACAGGAAAGGAGACTGTCACTGTGCTTCCTGGGGCTGCTTATTTCTCCAGTGATGAGTCATTTGCCATGATCAGAGGGTAAGGCCGGAACAGACAAGCTTCCAAGGTTTATGCAAAAACAAAAGGTCGGATACATTTTTTAGATGTGTCTGGTGTATTTGGCATTTCTAAAGCTTAGAGTTTTGTTAATGGTTCAGTTTGTGAAAAAGTCAAAACAAAAGACTTTTATATTTTTCTCACCACGATATGCCTCACTTCAATAGCTTATCATCTGACGTATGGGCCAGGTATAACCTTTAAGCAGGATGTGACAACAAGACATATACGATTTGTTACATTGGATATTAACAAATACCTATTGTCACCAGTGCTACGAGACAGCAGACATGCTGGTTTCTCCACGGTCCCTGGCTCTTATTGATTTGCCAGCTGCCTGTCATTGCCCACCCACTCTCCCTGTGGCATCAGTTCTGTTTGTCCACCCTGCAGTGAAAATTCAATAGTGCTCATAAATAGCCAGGGATCACATGGAACCATGCTGAGTGTGCATGCGTATGTGTGCGTGAACTTGACTAGTTAAGAGACATTGAAAAGAATGACATAAAACAGTGTATCGTTATCAGTTTTGCTGCAAATACCACTGGGTACTCAAACTTAGAGTTGTATTTTAAAACTTGCTCATTTTCATAGTATTTATGTTGCAACAACAGTGTTACAATACAATACATACTATATATTCTGTCAATACATATTGTATATTCTGTCACATATATACAACAGCACAACAATACGTACACAGCATTCAACAACAGCAGACACATTAGACATCACATGGTAGTACATATCACATTTCCTTTATACATACACCATATCACAAATCACACAATAACATAGCAGTATCAGCTGGAGAATGAAGCGCACACTTAAAGGAATTAGCTGCAGTCCATACTGTGGGTGGGAAAAAGCTGGTTTAAAGTATTTGTCTTGGTGGGCATTGATTTGTAGCAGCTAGCAATCATAAAGGATCAGCTAGAATACGTGGTGTGCTGGATATGTGTGATCTAAGATGATTTTATTTGTCTAATGTCAAGTTCCTCTGACATTAGATTACTTCACCACTCATGTTATGGATTAAGTAGAAGTCTGCCTCTTTAGCCTGAAAATTCTGGTTTAAATCTGTGACAGCAGACATCCATCTTCCTGAAACATCATTGAACAGTGAATTCCTGTCTGTTCTGGAGTTTTAGCAAGAGAGCTCACTCTGACCTTTGGCTCTGCTAACATCAGTAAAGGGTCATACAATATTAAAGGATGAAATAACCAACTTACCCTCAGAGTCCAATTCCAATTTATTCTACAAGGACCATACCTTAATATATAGCAGGTATTTGACCTGACAGCTGCAAATGATATTTCCACACAAAGAAAGTATATGCACAATACAAGTTATAGCTTAGAAACAAAACAATAGTAATGTGCAGTAATATAAGAATGATGACCTTGTCATTTGCCTGTCAGTGAAAGGTTTTGTCATTTAGAAAACAGGGCAGGAAGATGTTAACTATTGTGATGATTTATTGTGAACTTGCCATAGTTTTCAAAAACTCAAATTCTACAAATTAAGAGGAACATCTCTTTTGTCATGCTAATGTTACGTAATGCATAACATCACATCTGAAAAGTGAGAGACCGATCTTTCTTTCTGTGTTTTGGGTCACAGAAAAACACTGGCGTAAATGTAGGAGCAAATAATTTTGATAATGGGAATGATGAGCTGATAAGTTGAAGTGATTCAAAAGCTGACAGTTGACTTCTCCTGTTGCCTCATTCTCTTCAGGGGTCACATCAACCTGACAATGCTGGGAGCCATGCAGGTGTCTAAGTATGGTGACTTAGCTAACTGGATGATTCCAGTAAGTTTGGCTTTGCTGCCACGCATGAACTACTACTACATACACATTACTACTCCTTCTTAAACTAAAGTAAACTCAAGGCTTAGTGGTTGGCTTTAATGCTACTGCCTATTATTTTGACTGTCTTCTTTACATTAACCAAATGCAATAGGCGTGTTATAAATGCTACTTTCTTATGCAAAAACATCTTATCGCTTTGTTGATACTGTCATATGTGTTGATTCAGCTGTTTTGTGTTGTTGCATAGGACTGCACATTTTGTCCATTAATGGGGAAAAATAAGAGAAATTCCTTGCACATAGGCCACGTACCTGACCAGAAATGAATCAAGACTTTTAACAGTCTCAAAATTCTTTAATGTTGCAAGCTTCACAAAAGTAGGATTTATTGCAGGGCTTCTGCAGTGTTTTTTTTTTTTTTTTTTTTTTGACATTTCACCCATGTCATGTTTCCACTCCTGTATCCACACAGTTTCTGACTTTGTTCTTTTTCTTAGCCTGACTTTGCTTTGGGGAGTGTAGATTGAACTATCATGTGTTTATATTATCTGTGGTGATCTCCAGCATTACACAAAGGACGAAATGTCTTGGTTGACAATGATACACAGAGCTGAGGCTTTGGTTATGTTTATTCAGCAGAATGCGACTGTGCATCGTAAATATTTTTGTGAGTGCTGCAGTATAATGGGTGATTGAAATTATTGGTAGATGTTTCATCAGGTCAGTTAGCCTCAAGACACAGTGGTCACCATTCTCCTCAGTGATTACCAAGGTCAAGAACCCATTATGAGCCTTTTCACAATATGCGAGGGCTTGACCAGAATGCCCTTTGGCACACAGCTGTTTACTGCTTCTTGAGCAAAGTACATATATATGCAAGCTTGTTTCAGTCAGTATATCATTTTATCGCTATATCTGTACATAACATATAAGGCAGCTAACATCACATTAGTATTTTAAGCTCAGGAGACTCTTATTGATTGTGATCTCTAAATTTTGCATGTGTTAGTCTTTGTAATTGACAGTCTAATTAACTGGTGCTTACATGTGTTAGGTAGATATTAAAGGCCTACAGAGGACATTTTAATCAGATGCAGTGAGTTTACCTTGTTTGACCATTCTAATGTTGGACGGTTTGTGCTGCAAAATAATGCAGCAGCCCATGCACACAAATCTCTGTCCTCACCTACGCTTCAATCTTCATTATCCCCTCCTTTGAAAGGATGGATGAAGAGAATTACATTTCCCACCTTCTGTGATAATGAAAATTATTCAGTATCTAAAGATGGGTACATAGCGTGAAATTGGAAATGTTTTACGTAGGAGTCGGAGATGCAGTACTCCCAGTGTGATTATGTTGATTTTGGACACTTTTAATATGCAAAATGCAGAGGAAGATTTTCCAGTTGAGGGTTCTGAAATGCTTTTACATCTCCACTCAGCCTAAAACCTGAAATGTCTTAATAAAACAATAGATGGAGAAAATGGAGTAATGAAATATGGATGTCATTTTGGAGTATAGTGTGCTGTTTTATGATCTAGCTTTTGCAGTTTTATTAAGCTCTCCTTAATGTTGGGGTGCTTTCACCCAACAGTTCACAGGGGAGGCAGAAAATGGCTTTCTCATACACAGATTTCTAATGGCCTTCACTGTTGCGAAAATGAGAGAGATACTTGACTTTTATTGACATAGAGTTTGACTGTCAGACCAGTTGCTAGTTTTTGCTCATATCTTCAGATCTGTACAGATCTATACAGAGATTGAAAATGAAGGAGCCCTGGAAACGTAAACAATATATCTGGTCAGTTCAAATTATGTGAAATATTTTCCAGAAGAGGATTTTTTTCACAGCCAGTGTCATATTTAAATAGACATTGAAAAGAGATGTCTTACATCAGACATATACATTATTCCAACCCTCAGAGACTCATGTAACTCCAGCATAAGCGCTGCAATAGTTTTCGCTCCTGACAGTTAAAATACTTGCTCATGATAGTAGCTGTAATGAATGCTGCTTATTTCTTACAGCTAAGCTAAATTTCCTGTTGTACTCTAAACAAATACTCCTTGAGATTTTGTTGTCACCTTATCATCAGTATAATTTTCTCTTGGGTGATTTTAATAGTGCGTATATTTTGGTAGTTGACATTGGTTTAAAATGGCACAGAGATATCTCTATGGGCTGAGATTTGTGTTACAAATGGCTTCTTTTGTTTTGGACTTGCATATTGTGCAGGCTTTCCATGTCTCCAGTTAGAGTTTCAAGTGGAAAGGATTTCAAGGGGCAAATTATAAACAAATATAAGGGGAAAATTGTCATTTTTGATTTGCATGTTTATGTAAAGGACAGAGTAAATAAGTTTTCATGTTACTCTGAACATGCCATTGTTTTCTTGTCGGTCCTGTCTCTACCTCAGATGCTTGTCATTAGTTGTCTGGGTAACGAAGGCTTGTGGCAGTCTGTCGCTATGTTATTAAACAGAGAGCGATTCGTATCAGACAGCTGAGATTGTCACAGAATTTGTGGTGGAGAGAAGGAAGCCAGTTGGTAAGTGAGAACTCTTGGATTGTGAAGGGGGGCATTTTCTGTGGCATTTCTGCCATTGACTGGAAAGTAGACAAATGCAGACAAATAAGGAAAATTTTATTTTGTTGTCATGGTAATACAGAAATACATGCTACACTTAAGCCTAGAAAGAGGAGTAGATAAAAAGTATATTTCCAATGATTCATTTTTCGTACATGTACTATAGCAGATATAGTATTTCGGAACACCAGCATTATGTCTTAACAGCAAAAGCATTATGTGTATTGGAGAGGAAAAAAAAAAGTTGTCTGCCCATACATGTTATTGTGACATCCGAGCAGAGCTTCCACTTGAGAATTTTCATGTTAGCTGGATTCAGTAACACTAATACTTCCTCCTGCATTCCCACATACATCTCTCCCTTTTAAAATCATTAGATTAATGGATGTTCCCTTATTAACATGTTGTTCAGTTTAATTTGCATATGTGTAGACTATTGTATATCTGCCTGTGGCTAGGATAAATTTCAAAAGGAGAGTTCAGTAAGCCAGTTAAAAATCAAATTGATGTTTCAAGGAAAATATTTGTGGGAGCTAGTGCACAGTGGTGTTCTCATTACTGGATCTATTATAAAGCTGTGAAATTAATAACATAATAAATTAACACTGAAGTGAGTTGTGAGTGCTTCTCCTTCTCTAAAGTCATTATACTTGTCTAAATAGAATTAGGTCTACAGAAACATTTTATAGAACAATTCAGGAGTTCATTTTTATGTGAGGCCCTGGCAATGGTATTTTGAACTTTTTTTTTTTTTTTAACAGTTTTATTTAACAGTGACACCACATAAAGAGGCTAGATCCCATAATGTATGTTTACACGTTATATGGGTTGGTGTTGATGAAATGTGTCTAGAAACACTCTTTCAGGTGTCCTTGTATGCCTTGCTGCTAGGATTACAGCAGGCAAATGGACACAATCAGTGTGATGAGGAAATGAAAAACCTGTGAGGATTCAGTCTGACCACCAAGGTTAATATCATCAAAGCTGTGTTAATTAAATGACTAAATTACTCCTGCTCTTGTTGGGCACTGAGGCAGTAAATATTTCTTTGTGTGGGTATTATCCTGACAGTATGCTATTGGCCTCCTTCCTGTAGGTTCTGCTGGCAGAAAGCCAGATACTGGCGACCTCCATATTGAAGATGCTACATTATACCAATATTTTGCCAGATTTTCTTAAATCTGGCATTGCTTGAATGAAGAGGCATGTAATCATAAAAGGTCCAATTTTTGGCTGTCACAGTCGCAGGTAAACAGGTTTACAGTAGCCTAGCAACCGTGCTCAGCCAGACAAAACATGTCTAGCCCACAGCCAAGTAAAAGCTATAGTTTGATTTGATTTAATAAAACATTTTATGGAATAAATCTATGGAAGAATGGAATTGGTTAGTTTAGTTTAGTGGTTAGTTTATCCCATTTAGTAAAACTCTTCTTTCTGTGCCTTATTCACTGTTACATGGATCATCCAAACTGATCTTCTACACATGGATGATCAGTTTGACTTTTGGTGCATGAAGCAGCTTGGATCAAAACTTCAGATAACCACATGAAAATCAGAGGCAGACAAATAAGTCTTTGCCAATATAGGTCACTGATAAGTCTCAGTGAACCACTGAGTCTATAGTGTCAAAAATTCTCAGCTTTAATTGTATTTTTCATAGTGTTTTCTGTATTAAAAGATTATAAGCACTAATGAGACATTTCTTGAACATACACACAAACGCAATCACAACCACAACAAAGGAAGAGGACTACGGAAAAGATTAGAAGATATATCAGAGATTGACACTAGGTGATTTGTTGACGCTCAGCCTGCTGTCACTGTGATGCAACACAGGCATTTTACGTGCTTCATTCACTTTCAAAGCTAGTGTTGGATGATTGATGGCCTGTAGCAATTGTAGAAAGTTGATGTCTGCATTTAGTTTGGCACTTATGACCAGACACATAGAAGTGTGGGTCCAGGAGGAGCTTCGTTGCTCCTAGAGCAAACCAGGATTGGCCTCCTTCCTGTAGGTTCTGCTGGCAGAAAGCCAGATGCTGGCATCCTCCATATTGAAGATGCTACATTATACCAATATTTTGCCAACATGGATTTTCTTAAATCTGGCATTCCTTGAATATGAAGAGGCATGTAATCATGAAAGGTCCAATTTTTGGCTGTCACAGTTGCAAGTAAGCAGGCTTTATTACTGTTTTTACACTGTTATAACTGCTCATAACCACATGATTAATTTTATAGTGTAAATAGTTCATGTTTAAAAATGGATTCCCTCTTTGATTAACCACTGTCTAGTGTGTCTAAACTCACCAAGTTTCTACTCAGAACTCAGAGGAGCAAACTTAGATTTACAGCTGTTTTACCCAAATATTGGTATTTCTCTGAGTTAAGCACACACAAGGTCTTTGACTGCCAGAAAGGGCATCACTATTGATGATATCAAAAAAGACACAGTTGCCTTTCAGAATGCAATTTAAAGAGTCACTGTCTGTTGAACTAGAGCACAAAGGAAATGGTGACTAAAGCAGAGGAACAGATTGCACAGTATTTGAAGACTTGAAGTCTAAAATATAGAAGCCATTTAACGACACTGGGGTTTTGATGGGTTAATGTAAAGATGTGTGCTGCAAAAAATAATACAGTAGCTATTATACTAGCAACTAAACTATATATAATTAAATGGTTGCATTTACCTCAATAAATACAACCCTTATCCTCAGTCTGTGTTTTTCCACAATTTCCCCACCACCATCCCCCCTAACCATCCTTCCGCTCTCTGTTGGTATCTTCTACACCCAGCTGGCCTCCCCCGAGGCAGACGGTATCCTTATGATGTGCCACACTTGGCATATATATCCTCTGGTTATCAAGCAGAGAGCAAAGCAGGCTCTTCACATGATTGATGAGTAAATGGGATTTTAATTCAGTTACTCAGCCATCACCCTGTGGCCATATCTGCATGTCAGCCTTCCTTATTTGGAAACCTTTTTTATTGGAAACAATGAGGGACTTCAAGACAATTTTTCACCCAGTTGGCAGTTCAGATGTGGTGATGATTTTTAAGATTGCTTCTCTCAAAAAATATACTTTTCTCTTCTGCTTAAAAAAAAAAAAAAAANGCTTAAAAAAAAAAAAAAAATCATGATTTTTATGTTTCTCAATGGTACCTTTGCCAGTATTTTCTTTTTAAAATATCATCTAGGTCTTATTTATTTATTTATTTTTTTTGTTTTGGCCATTCATATGGATTGAAGGTAAAATGATTGAGGCACGGTGAGACAGTCCATGCAAGTAATTGGGTTTTAAAGGTAAACAGGTTTTAAATTACAGTACTTAATTTAACCATGTTTGTTAAACAAGTTAAAACTCAGTAAAATTAAAATTATGTGGGTGTCACTGCATCTCCTTAACTCAACTTAAGCCAGTAACTAAACTATTAAAATATGACCCAACCCAGCTATTTTCTTTAAAGAGGCAAAAATGCTCTGCATTGAATAATGGTTTGTCCAGTGTGTTGTTTGTTTTGTTTTTTCAGAACATTTTTAGTAAACTGCTGAAAAAGAATCTATTTTTATGCAAACATAGCCTCAAACATCCCACTCACCCACCAGCGCAGCTGTTCTGGTTATATTGAATACATTCAGAAAACATTCTGAACACAATAACTAGCCAACACATGTACACACATAGCCACATGTACAATATCATTTAAATAAGAATTGATTCGAACCATTTGTGTTTCATTTCTGTACAAATGACTGGCTCACTGGAATGTAATGTCATATTGATGTAAGAAGCATAACTTTGCTCATCATATAAAACTTTTATACTGAGAAAGCGTAGAACTAATGGGATGGTCTAGAAACATAATATCATATTAATAAGTAAGCCAAGCAGATTTGAACTGTTTGTGCTTGTTGGCTTAACCATTACAACTAATAGAATTATTAGACTGACATGAAAGGCTGCTACATCCACAACATCCCTCGAAGGAGTAATATTAGCATTAGCATGACCAAAATTATTTCCACATAAGTCACATGAGATCAGTGTCTGGCAACATGGTTTGACATCACTGAGTCTCTAAACACATACATATTATCTGATTTAACCAGCCAGCTAACATGCTGTGTGGAAAAAGTGTTTTATTAAGAGTTTGGTTATTTATGTAGTAGATACTGCTCATTATTGTGGTAATAAGATAAAGTGTTGGTGTGATGTTAGGCAGCAGAAGCAGCTTGTTAGAAAAATCTTTATATAAATACTCTGCACATACAACCATCAGTGAAAGTACTATGGGTCTTTTGAAATATTATGAGTAGTTGGATTTTGAAAAATCTTTCATTAACATTTCTGTGTGATGTTACCAACATTACCACATTGCCATAGATCATTTCCTCTTTCTCTTGATCTCAGTCTGAGTGTGAAGTTGTGTCAGTTATTTTCCTTATATTGAAGACATAAAGTTGCTTTGTAAGCTTTTGTATTTGTGATGGAGAAGGAGTTGCCTTTTTGAGGGCTATCAAGCTGTGTAGAGAGAAGGGAAAAGGGTAATGCTCTCATATTTCCCTGTTGCTGGCTGAATGTATTGTTCCCTATTTCCTTTTATTTTTCCATTGATTTTTGAAAAATAGCTTTCATGACACATTGCACAAAGTCACAGGGGGCTGACAAATTAAGTGGAACACCTCACAATATCATTTGCATCTATGCAATGGTCCTCCAATAAACACTGTCTTTGTAAAGCTGATATGGTTCAATTTTAGTGAGACTGTGATAGTGATAGTTTATGGTGTTGTTATATCAGATTTCATTACATTTTAAAGTTTTCCTGTTATTTTGTGCATTCAATTTCCATCTGATTTAACTGATATCTACCTTCTATCCTTAGGGTAAGATGGTAAAGGGAATGGGAGGAGCCATGGATTTGGTGGCAAGTGCTGGAACCAAGGTGGTGGTCACCATGGAGCATTCAGCTAAGGTGTGTATGAGTGTGTGTCTGGAAACATAATCATTACATATCAGCTGAAAAAACTTCTGTTTTGTCAGGGATCTAGGTCGTATTAAATAGACAATATTCTTTTCTCATGGTAGCACCTACACAAACGAACCTGTGTCTGGTCCCTGCAATAACTGGAGCAAGTGTTATTTATGGGTAATTCTGCTAATGGGCTGCTTAATCCCTCTTTACCAGAGAGCACTAACTCATTCCAAAGAGGTTCTGTGCATAAACTGTCTCCTGTTTACTTGTCTTCAGCTAATTTATATATAAGTGTAATATTGGACTCAGTGTTTTGGTAACAGTTGAGTAGTTAAACTGGCGCTGCAACTAGAGATGTATACTGAAGCATATCACTACTGACAATGCCAGCAGGCAGTTCAGCTGAATTGGCTTATTTTTAGATAGTCCAGACCGACATGATGCAAGAGCAACGTAACATTCTGCATTCACAGAAGCGTATTGTTTTTTTTTTGTTAATGGGAACCTGTCTGGCGCCCAGCTATAGTCCAGATGGTGCAGCAGGTGAGCATAAATTTGCTGCCCTGAAGCTTGTGTTCATTCATGATAGGGTAGAGGGGCATATGCGTGACGAATGATGTGAGCTTCTTTGGCATGAATGTTAGGCATTCGGATGTGTGCTTTTTCTTAAAGATAGCTGGCAGGGAAATAGACACATAACATGTGCGCTTACAGCTTTGGGGAGATTTGATGAATATACATAACCAGCTGTAATCAATCCCTGTTTGAAGTGACTTATAGCTAAACTGCCTGATCTGGACAACTGACCTCAAGTTCATTCTGTCTTCTAACCTGCATCCTCTGTCTTTCAGGGAGGAAAACACAAGATATTGGACAAATGTAGCCTGCCACTGACAGGGAAGCAGTGTGTGGACCGGATCATCACAGAAAAGGTGCGTGTTTACTGGTTAATTTAATTTGCAGATATGAGGTATGCAAATTTGTCTTCATCACCCTGAATTTGACAGGGAGGTAACTGGGTGAATGGATAGATGTATGAATAGACCTAGGGATGGATGGGTTTTCCGATATTAATAACAGTGCCAGTTAGTGAGCTATAGCTAAGCAGGATGCCACTGAAAAACCTGGATGAGGCCATGAGAGGATTTAGTGGAAAATTTTTTTTGCAGTATTTTAGCAAAACACATTTGTTGGGACATACTGAGCTTACATGTTGGAAACCTAAGATACCAGTAATGCCAGTAATTATTAAGATGCAAAGAGACAAGCCATGCACATTTTAGATATCTTTCAATTACATCATTATCAAACTAATACACATGCACATCTGACTGCTTTAGATATGTAAAACAACAGAGTGATATAGGTAGATGGAAACTGCATTTATTTAGTTAACAATAATCCCATTATTTTATTGCCCTGAGGACAGCAGATATTAATTTGGTAATGTTTTTTTAATCGGCATTGTTGTTTGGGTTTCTATTTATGATGTATTTTGATAATACTGTCATAACATGTAGTCCAATTTGTTATACTTACTGTTGCAGTGGTTATAGCAAATGTAATTTCTCTAAGTATGTATTACATTTCCACAAAGCCCCACTTAAAACTACACTTACTATGCTTGTTTAACCACAAAATATATTTTTATTTAATGAAGTTAGTCAAAAAACAAACAAACAAACAACAATTTCACTGATCATTCATAGCTCAGCTGTGATAATTTATTGTGATATTAAAAAGCAAATATCTGGACAGCTAAGATGCCCTTGTCATGGTTTATCTAAGATTAACTTGCCAATTTACCCGTTGACATAGCTCAGTAACACATTTGACCGCTTCATGTGCTTTGATTAAGAAATATAATATGCTACACGATTGAAGTAGCAAGTAATATTGGGAGTTATGAAATGCCATGTTTAACAGCATCAATTTACTAATCTACCGTAGCATGTACAGCCTGATGCTGATGCAGTTTTTGCCTTTGAAACTCGCTCATTGAAAACATGACCTGTCAGTGACAAAGTCAGACAGTGTTTCCATGCCTTTCTTTTCCTTTTTTTCTGCCTGTTTTTTTCTGCTTGGCTGGCTTTTGTTTGTGATTGCACAACGTTTCTCAGCAAGCAGATGTCTGTCAACATTTATAAAGGTTAAAGCTTTTTTCTAATGCCCTGCTCACACCAGCACCATCATGTCATGCTGCTTTCTCTCCCTCTCTGTCCATTAATGCTCTTATTTCTTATTTCATCCACAGTTTTTTTAAATTTCTTTCTAATGAGTTAGATTGTTATAGTCATTAACAGCATCTTTATTTCTCATTTTTCTTCCTTTTATCATTATACATTTTCCCTTTCTTCTCCTTACTTCTTTTCTTTTTTCTGCACTTACACTTTCATTTACTCCTTTATTCCTCTGAGTTTATGTCCCCTGTAGTCTCTGTTAACTGTCTTTGTAATGTAAAACAGTGATTTGATTGAGGGCATCATTCTGGCAGCCCATGCATTACTGTTAGCATTGGTTAGCAGGTAGTGTTCATGACTATAAGTTGAGTTTGGTCATCATAAACATCAGCACTATATTTTTTTATCTTGTTTCATGTCCACTGCCCTCTTCTCTTGACACATCTTCCCTCTATTGTTCCATCTCAGTGAAGTTTATATTGCAGAAGGGCAACCAGAGGCTTTGTAGAATTTTGCTATTATCAAGTGAGAAATTTGTGTTGCTCCAATGGTGTAACTTTGATAAAGTGTAGAAACGCTATAAAAGTACAAAGAAAGCTCTTTGTACATTTTGTTTGCAATCCTCAGAATATTTGAGCTCTCAAACAGAATCAATGTTTAAATTGAACACAACAATCAACTTTCCCAGCCAATCTATGAATCTTTGCTGTTGAGTAATAAGAAGCACTCCTTTACCCACATAGGTTTGCCCAGAAGAGGGTCAGTCAAAGAAAACAGTTTTACAATTTGGTCAGTTTCTTCCTTCCTCTAAATGGGCCTTGAACATCATCATTGCACCTCATATTGTTGTGATGCTTCTGACACCCTGCTTAGTGTTATTTTTCCCTCTTTCACAACAGTCAGAAGAAATCAAAGCCCTTCGCTTCCACAGTTTGTGTATTTGTGTCTTTGTGTTTGTCTATGTGCATAGAGCATGAGCAAGCATATGAGAGGAGGAACTGAGAGCAAATCCCTACCCAAGGGAAAACCCATAAATTGGGGATTAGCAGACCAGTAGATATCGAGATTTACCTACACTGTCTGGAGGAGTTTTTCAGTTCATATCATTCACTGAACATAGATCTAATAGGGCTTTAAGATCAGCAGTCAAGGCGTAATGTTTTTTATTCAGCTGCTTATGGTTAAATGAATGGAATAAAAACAACCCAGTAGTATACATTCAGGTCATTTTATTCTACTTTGTCAAACAACACCATCTGCAAAATAACTTTTTGGCTATGAGAAAATTGATGCTACTAAGGAGATCACCATTGGAAATAGTGTAACTTCTTGCAGTGAGAAAACAGGTACAGTAACTTTAAGTCTGGTAGCAACAAGTGTTTTTTTGGGGGTTTTTTTTTGTTTGTTTTTTGTAAGTATTGTAGTGGATATTCCAAATTGATTTGATCCACATTGGCAACTGTTTTTCATCTCTGCATGATTAAAAGTTTTGCCCAGCTGGGAGCACTAACTGCAGCCTTCAAGTCCTGCAAATAACATACGTTTTCCTCCACATAGACACATGCACTGATGCTGACATACACAGTATATTCTCACCAACGTGTCATTCTTTGTGGCTTGCAATGGCTATGAAGGATGTTGGTTGAACTGTTATCCTAATAACGTGAATGTTATTTGAGACCCAGGATGGCGTTGCCCTAGGCAGTATCCTGCTTCTATGTTTGCTCCTGTCCTCAGTTTTATTTCCCACAATGGGACATTTTTATACACTCTCTTGCCATTACTTTCTGCTTAATCACAGTTCCCTTCTATACAGACATGCTCGCTTGTAGCATTGTCATTGAAATGATGGATTGTGATTGTTTTTTGTTCATTGTGTGTGCAACAAGTAAATCACATCACTTCCCCCTAGTGCTTGAGTTGCTGCTGAGATATTGGTCTGCATACCAACTCCTTATAGTTTCTCCTCTGCTGAATAATTATTTTGGAAACTGTATTTTCCCTTTAAAGGGTACTGTAAGAAAACAAAAATAATTGCCCATTCATTCGCAAATGAAGCTGAATGAATTATTCATTCATCATAATGACCCCAGAAAAGTGTTACCTGTGACATTTTCAGTAATGACAGCAATGTTGACGGCAGCATTTATTACTTTAGCACCCAAATTGACATTCTTTTATGTACTGAATGTGAGTTTTTTTTTTTATGAATACATCTCAGAATCTACACTTTATAATTGTTTTAATCATTAACATCATTCCATTTAATGCTTTGTTTTGGACAGTCTTTTTATTTCTTGAAAGGTAAATAGTAATTTGAAGTTCCCTGTCCTTCTCATATCCACTTTGGTCTCAAGCAGTAGTAGTGTGGCTGAAAGATTGTTGTTAATTGACATTTATCTAACTTATGGTGGACAACATATGGGATAGACAACATATGGGATGGACTAGCAGCTTCTTAAAGGACCATACTGGAAATTTTGCATGGTTGAGCCCAATAAATACAACCCACATACATGTTACATTATTGTCAACCATTTTGTAAAACATACTAGAATTGTTTTTCCTACCTTCCAGACTGCCCTTGATTTCAATTCATTCCAGCATGCTATAAGAATCAACTTGTAAAGACTTGAAATGTGCTTGGGATAGGTAATCCATCACGGTGAGCAAAAGGTCTACTAAAGTTTTTGAAGAAGTAACGTAGTTTTACGTAACATAATTTTTGAAAATGTTTGGCAGTAAGGTAATGTGTATGTGGGTAGTATTTATTAGGCTCAAACAGCAAAGTCACTGGTATGATCCTTTAATGACTTACATCAGTCTGGTTAATGATGGTGGTGGCACTGAAGATGATGGAGAAAGGCAACTCAGCAGTTTCTTAGGTTTTCACAAGAGAAAAATGACCACTTCTGCAATTGGTGCAAATTTTAGAAACTAGGTCAAGAGATTGAGAATCGCTGTCATTTCCCTGCCTAGGTCATTTTGTGTCAAGGTTTCTTGCATTTTGAGGCACATAGAGTAAATTATTAAAGCTAACTTTAGCACTGCATAAAACCAGCCATATCAGCAGACTGCTGTTGCACCAATCTGGACCACTTCTGGCATATTTTGACTATTCTTTAATTTCCATTAATAACCAGGGACATGTGTCACACTAAGAGATGCATGCCAATGTCTGTATTTTCCGTAAGCCCTTGTTCCTTGTGACATTCCATCTGTCTTGCTATATTGGAGTGAGAATTTTGCCTCCTGCCCTGTCATCGTGTGTGGTTCTAATGAGCTGAGAGCCTTGACAGGCTTTGCCTAGATGTTACTGTGGCTTGGCCTGTCAGTCCCTGCTGAGAGAAGCACAAGGGCTCAGCTCTGTCGAGGATGCAATATTTTTTTACTTTGAATGTATAAATAGAAATGGTGATACTTTGCTAGTTTAAATGTTAAAAAAAAGAAGTTTAAACTATATGTACTATATATGTTATTTATGTATATAGGATATAAACCATGCTGGTACAAACAATGGAAACTAGGATTTTGGCTGAAGGCTTTTACTGTGTGCATTTATTATTAATATTATTATGGTTATTTATTATAATTATTAATGTAGTTGCTATAAGAACTGTTTAAATAAATATACAAATTTTGTTGAGATAATATGGACTACCGCCTATAGGTACATGCTATGTTTATGGTGTTGTGTAGATGTTGATAAGTGAGAAGGGTAGGCATAATAAGCTTGGCTTCAGCCTACACCTTTTCAGTCGCTGTTGAGATGTTTCTCTGTTTCTCTTTGTTTTTATGTTGATTTTATGTGTTAAGACCGAAATAAAGATAGATTTAAAAAAAACGAAAAGTTAAATTTGACTCTAATTATCTGATTCCATGAAAAAGCAGTGATTTGAATGGTTAAATTTGGCTCTGATTATGTGACTTTGTTCAGAGGTAGGAACTCCTGATTTATTCATAATTTGTCATTGATTACTCCCTTTTCTTTACCTTGACTAAATTACCTGTTCAGACAGGTTGTAGTCACACAAAGGTTGTTAGTGGCCAGTCTCAAACCTTATGGTCATGTAATTGATGTTGTCTGATATTAGTTAGGGGTTCAGGGGTTGTCCGATATCAGTTCAGGGGTTGAGGCAAGCAATATCATCCTAATATCTCAGGGACATATTCACCTATGTCTCTTCTAGGGCTGCACCAAGTTCATCTGTGACAGAATATCCTCCCACTCAGGCACATATTCATTTATATGTATGTTTTACCAGGGTGCTAGGGTCTCTCTTAAAGCAGTCTACATACACAGGGATACAACAGCTGATTTAGTGACTAGACCTGATATTAACTGATATGTGCCCTCCTCCACCAATTATTCTTTAGTATGATTTAGTCCTATACAAAAAGCATGGAAACTGTAGATCCTCTAAAAACTACTAAGGTAATTAGCAAAAGGACAGTCAAAAAGAAATTAAAGTTAGATTTATCAATTTATTTACCAGAAATAAATTTTGCAGTCAATTAACAATAAGTCATACTTACATATAGCAAATTTAGCAGGTGAATTCAACAGTTCCAGCCATGAATTAAGAGATCTTAAGAAAAAATATATAGCCAGAATATTCTCCCCTGGCAGAGAGATAAATTTCAAGTTACACACACTGAGGTGTGGGAGTTTCTATACTGAAGAAGCTCAGCTGTCTTTTTTTCTCTTTCTAAATACTCAGACCAGACAAACATTTGTGTCATACAACATGTGATCAAATAAACAGGTAACTATTGGCTGAAGCATCCCCCAGGAAGCCCAGGGTCTGCCAAGCCATGTGACTTATTGCTGTGGGAGGCCATCTCCTGGCAGTGTAGATTTTTCCTACCTGCCTGGGTCTGTAATGGGTTTACTTTAATCATTGTGAAACTGAAATGATTTTACCTGTTGCTCTGAGACAATTCCAATTCCAATGACACCAAACATTAATATGTTGTAGCTTTGCATTCTCTTCAAGTCCTGTGAGGGAATCAGTCCTCCTTCTTTTGGTTGTGACTCTTGCAGCGTTGGGAGTATCATGAACAGCCATAATCACAAACATAAAGCCCCGAGTCAGGAGAATGTCACAACTAAACAGATAAAAGAACTGAGAGATCACAGGACTGAGACAAAGAACTAGAACTGAGTGACAAAAACAGTTAGGGTAAATCCAAGTCTTGCATGTATCATGTCAGCCCTGTGTTTTGAAACAACTGTCTTGTGTGAACTAATCATACCATAACTTTCCTTGACTGAAGATTAATATTATGTGAATTACGGATGAAGATGACTTTCATTTTCAGGGAATAGATAGCAGTAGATACTAGGTACCTGCAATAAATATTGCAGTTTAAAGCTGTGCATTTGATAAGACTTAAATTCCACCATACCCAGCTTACTTAGCTGTCATTAGGTCAACCATGTTGACTTGGGCCCTCTTGCTGATTTGGGTATGAGTATCCCTCAACTGCAACAGAGATATGAATACAGTACCAAAGAAGGAAGTATCACATTAGTTTAAGCAGAATTTAGCATTTTTGCACAGAACAAAGACTGGATTTTGGCCTCTCCATTCCTTACATTGTACTGAAAGGTGAGTTAGTTGAGGAGGAAACATCTCACAAATAATTACAAATGGACAGAGAGGTAGCAGTAACAGTTAGCAGTGATAAGGAATGCAAGGAGAAGTTAAAAGGAGGAAAACATGCAAACAAAAGTAAAAACTGGTTTTGCTTCTCTGAAACATAGGTCTTGTTGCTGATGTTTGATCAACTAGTATTACTGTAGCGGATGTAGAGCCATGACTGAAATAACAAAATTAATTTTCAAGTGGTGACAGTCATCATCATCATCATCATTATCATCATCATATGCATACAATTCTAGCAAGCAGCAAAGCCAGACCAACACTTTAAGTCCTATAGAAGAGATAAAATAAAATCACTCTTAGATCAGAGCAAACTTTTACTCTGTTGAGGATCTAAACTGAAGAGAACATTTTAGTTCAAAGATGTAAACTTTAAAAAGGTAATACCAGGTCTGTTGTTCCCTGAAGGTACTTTGCAAACATCAGTGATTCTGTTTGCATCATCGCCACACATCACATCACTTGCTTGGGGCAGAGTACATTGCTTAGTTTTGCTTTGGTTACGTTTCATTTTTCTAACAGTTATGGTGCTTATGGTATGAGCATTAAGTTTTAACCATTTCCTCTTTCTATCTTGTCCCCCTCTCTCTTTTGCTACAAACATCTCATTTTATGTTTCTGTCCCCCACATCCCACCCTGTTATTTTTTTCCCCCATCAGGCCGTGTTTGATATTGATAAGACAAAGGGCCTGACTCTGATAGAAGTATATGAGGGGCTCACTCCTGAGGATATCAAGGCATGCACAGGCACAGATTTTGAGGTGAGTAACTCAACGGTTTGGCTGAAGGCATTCCATTTTCTTGTCTGACTTCAGTGATCTTAACCACATCATATCTCCCATCACTGCTGCCTTTCTCCTTGTGTTCTGTCTGGAATCTAATAGGTTTCTCCCAACCTGAGGCCCATGCAGCAGATCTAAACGGTCCAGTGGATCCAAGGAATGCTGACTTGAAGGGTGTGAAGGATGGTCCTGTTTTTTATTTTTGTGACAAATTATTTTCTGTGTGATATTTTGACTGGGATTTAGCCCGAGATCTGTCAAAAAAAAAAAAAAAAAAANAAAAAAAAAAAAAAAAAAAAGCTTATAAAACACAAGATGGCTGAGCTTCCTGGTATTTAGCATGCACATGTCAGAAAGATTTACTCATCACTAATACAACTGAATGGAATTTGTGGGAACAAACTTGTATTGTCAGATTTTGCAGAAGAGTAATCCTTTTAATGCAAAAGAATAGTTAAAATGTTGATTACAACCAAGTATCTGACACAAGATTATGGGTGATGGTGTTGCTCCTTATGGCATGCATTCAGCTATTAAATATTGCTAATGTTTGTGCAGCTATTACCAAAGAAGCCAATCTGAAAGTTCTGATAATAACATTTCATCTAGTGAATAATTTACTATGATGTCAATTATCATGAGTTACTATAACAGGCTACATAATGGATATCTGTTGTTATAAAATTTGAAAATGTGCAATTTAGATAATGTCATGTCTTGATTCAGCACTGTAAGAAATATGTATGCAATTAATTATTTAAACTAAGAAACAAAACTTATTGGATTATATGTACAGTGGGGTCCAACAGTCTGAGAACACAATGAAAAGCTGTGATTTTTTTCCATGTAAATCTGGAAATAATCGGAAAGTCTGACATCACAAGAAACTCTTTGGAACATTGTCAAATCATGCTGGGATAACTTGGGTGATCAGGTTTTGCACAAACGTGGAGTCCATGCCAACTTGAGTGCATGCTGTCATTAAAGCAAAAGGGGGGCATATCATATACTAAGATATTCTGAAATTCATGTACATTTATCAAAGATTCAACTTTTCACTCTAAATTTTAAGATGATATCATTTGTAATGAAAAATCTTGTATTAAATTCAAAAAGAATGCAAAATAGAACCATTTTCACAGTGGTCTCAGACTTTTGAACCCTACTGTGTCCAGTGTAATAGCTGGTACTGCTTCATTTGGAAGGGTGATTGAAACATGTATGTAATAACACCACTGTTACTATGATAAACTGGATGAGCATTGTCCGTGTTGCTTTTTTCACCCTCAGAGACTTATGATTTGGTAGGTATAAGATCCATTTCAGTCAGAGAATATAAAACCTTAACATTTTCTACTCAGATGTTCTGTGCCCTTTGTATAAAAATAAAATGGAACCTTGTGTGCTGAACAATTACATTTCTTTTTTGTTTCTGACCTGTGACATTCTTTAGTCTAAATTTTTAGATAAATTTGCATGTGTGTATTCAGATTATTCAGCTCATCAAATGACAAACAGTGATTAAACACACATGATTGCTCTCAACACGATGGCTTCTGACACTCTGCAGGTTTAGAGCTTTCTAAATATGGATGTTTGGCTTGCATTGACATTCTTGATGTGATTTCTCCACTTGAGTAGAGAGGCACTGCCATTACCTGAGGGCTGTTATATAACTTGAGAATTCAGCCAGTGGGCTCTTGGGTTCAGCAAGATCAACTGCGTTGAATCATCAAGTAGAAAAATGGAAGAAAGTGACAGGAGCTGTTGCCACCGGCTGTTGATGTTAATCCTGCACATTGCCTCATGAGCCAAAGCAGAATGGTACCCTATAAGCCTGCATGTTGTAACCTAGTTCTCTTCCTGGCATTGGAACACAATGTGTTAAACTCGAAGAATGCCAAGCTTTCACACGTGCATTCTGTAGCTCATGAGCAAATTGTATTGAACATGAACACTATGTGAACTTGTATGATTGATTGAAAAGAAATGATCATGTCTAACTGCACTTTAAAGGCCCGTACCTATGACTTTGCAAATAATTCATGCATACATGCCATTTTCCAACGTATAATAGCGTGCTGGAATGAAGTGAAGCCAATGGCAGTCTGGAAGATAAAAAAAAAAAGAAATTCTACTATTTACTGTTCCAGTAGTATGTTTTGGGAAATGGTTGTGTATGCAGGTTGTATTATTGGTCTTAAAGGACCATACTGGCCATTTTGCATGTTTGAGCCTAATCTATTGTATAATATATATATATATATATACACACACACACATATATATACATGTTATGTTACTGACAACCATTTCAGAAGGATAAAACCATATTTCAGTTTTTCCTGATATTTTGCAAAATCTCTTAATCTTTCAAAATCAAATAAGCGACACCTTAAAAATCAGTGTTTCACCTGCAGTCTTATAAAGTCATGGTTGTTTAAATTTTTCAATAAAGGCAGGTCTTGTGGGACTATATTCCACGGTGGAGACACACATTCACTCTGCACTTTTCCTGCACTTAAACGCTAAAATTACATAACTTAAAAAAAAAAAAAAAAAACCTGAATACACGTCTTATCCCAAGAATGTTTCAAGTATCAACAAGTTGATTTTAATAGTGTAACAGAATGAAGTGAAAGCAATGACAGTATGGAAGATAGGATTTTTTTTTTTTTATTCACCTTTCCAGTAGTATGCTTTGGGAAATGATTGTCAGTAACGTTACAAATATGAAAATTGAATATATTAGGCTAAAACATGTAAAAAAATTTACGGTATGGTCCTTTAAACATGTAAAATCACTGGTATAGTCCTTTAAATGTAATTATTTTGAATAGGGCAGACATTCAGAACCACAACACTGGACAGCTCCCATTTACAGCAGTTAATGCCCATACCCACATTTAACATTTCCTTACAAAAGGAGTAACAATCAGCATGTCGTATTATGTTCACAATAAGTCCACTATAATTGTCTTGTGAAAATTTGTCTTACATGCTTTTTTTTTTTTTTTTTTTTTTAACCTGGAATTACTCACCCAAAATATGCCAACGTCATATAGGAAAGTGGGTGTGATGATCACCATGTTTAAGCCTATTGGCTTCTTATGATGAAAATGACAACGTGTTTTTTCGGTATTAGAATAATTGTTTGATGCATTTTTCTGGTTATGCTGCTGTATTTACCAACAAAAAACTGAAATTTAAACCTATTCCATGTTATTATAAAACGTTACCAACTAATGATGACATAACGACCAAGGCTATTTCCAGCCGTGCGTCCGGCTTTTCATAATTGTGCGACGCACCGCCGTGTACGCGCTCGGGGGGTNAGAGAGAGAGAGAGAGAGAGAGAGAGAGAGAGTTGATGTGTGTTCGGTGCGCGGACTGGAGAAAGAGAGACAGACAGAGCGCACTCCAGGTTGACGCAGGAACCGGGATAACGAAGCGTTGTTCACGGTGGCAGCATGGCTTCGTCTCACGGGAGAAGCGACGTACGGTTCGCAGACTGGATGGCAAGTTTACCGCAGAGCATGCACAATATCCCGCTTACCAACCTGGCTATTCCCGGTAGGTGTTTATTTTGAGCTCGAAGCGTGCGCGATAACGTCTCCATCTGTCTTATCCAGTACGCACTGCAAAGCTGCACGTTGAGAAATAAATAAATATGTCTTCATTTTAAGACTACAGCTGTTCTTTTATTTATTTTCCTCTTTGCAAACTTTGATTCTGTACTTTGAATCCAGTGTAAGTCTCAACCTAAAATATCGCTTTACTTTTCATTGCACCTCGTTAGAACAAAGAGTAGGACCTGTTGCGCAATGTGAGAAGTGTCATATATTTAAAACAGTTGGACTACCTCGTGGCATGGTCCACTGCCTCAACGTAATAAATAATAACCTGACTTATACCTTCTACCTAATATTATACTTGATGGAAATGTCTGTGGGAGAAAAGACTATTAGAGCTCCTCCTAAAAATCTCAACTGAATCATTCCGCTTTGATTTTCCTAGTGCACGACTTTTGATATTTGTTTAGGGTGGTGGCCACAGAGAAGAGAAGAGTGGCAGAAGGATGGATTAATTCTATCCACTCCTATCAGAGCGCTTCCCATGGAGAATGAGCTGTTGGGCCTCTTTAGCCAATCAGTGTGCAGGTTTCCTTAAACTCCATTCAAATTGGAAATGCTGGTTGTAAAGGTTGATCTGACTGATGGAATAGCTTCATATAACAGCTGCCTGTATCACACCTACTCACAAAGCTCACATAGCACTTTCATTCTTATTTTTCTTGCATTTTCGAACACTTTGTATGCACCACTCTCTCTCTCTCTCTCTCTCTCTCTCTCTCTCTCTCTCTCTCTCTCGCTCTCGCTCTCTCTCTTCTCTCACTCTGATGAACTATCAATACTGGGTGTGTGTGTGTTCATGGGGAACAATGACATCAGTTCAGATGGCTTGATGCTTGGTGTGCAAAGAGGCGTGGCACCTGAATGATGCCTAGACTCATGCAATTCATGGCATGTTTAACATTTCAAATACTGTCTGTACTTGGCACGATATATATATATATTGCCTCATGCTTGTAATTTTGCTGAATCATTAGATGTGCTGTGTTGCATCAAAAGTCGTCCATGCCAAGGCAGTCTGGGAACATGCTCTGTCCTATTTAATTAGGTATCATTACTCCTTATTGGCCCCTTGGTCATGCAGCTCAGCTGCTCTCTAGTGTATCCTACATGCTACACTGAATCTGTAAATGTCCTCTGGCTCTTTTTGCATTTTGGTGTCTTTGAGTGAGCTCATTGGGCTTAATGTTTCTCAGGACAAATCCCATAATCCACAGGGTTTTATGGAGAAGTTAACATCAGCCATCTTGTTTAATATCATGTACTGTGTTTAAACCAGCAACTTTGGTAGACAATGAAAAAAATAGAAAATTGTCTCAATTCCTCAATAAATCATTTCTCCTCTTAGCTCAAGGAATAATATGATCATGATGTTGTATTCCTGCTGTACAAGTGCTGGAATCCAAACACTGAGCTACCTCTAACACTTTGATGCTATTTGTTTTTGATTAAAACCAAAAAAAAAACATTTGTTCAGCAGCCAATACAGCCTGATTGGCTTACATCCAGGCCAAAGCATTTTGGCAGTTTGAAGTACTCTTGCTATGTGGAGGTGATGTGATGGTGTGTGTGTGTGTGTGTGGGNGGCGGTGTTGTTGTCAAAAAGCTAAACAGTCCCAACCGTGTGTGCATGTTGACAGCTTTGCATGGCTGTGCTATAAATACTTTTTCAGTTTGAATGGCAATGAAGTTATTTTAAAGTTTATGCTTACTTTATTGGTACAAGATTTAATGGCATCTGTTTGTCATGTTTCCAGGCAAATGAGCTTGTGCAGCCAGTTGATCAGTGCAGGATGGCAGGTTACAGCATATAGCTTAACAAATAACACATTAGAGATTCCAAGGTATTGTAGATGACGTGCAGCATCTGCTGTTTGACAGACAGTCAGTACCTGCTGTACTTACCATATGTGTTGCTGCTCTTACCCTTGAATTAATGTGTTTGGCCAAATATTATGCAAAAGCTCTTAAATGAAACAATATATATTATGTGTATACTGATCATCGTCACTTGTGCAATAAACTGACTTGGTCAGGATGAGCAATGGGTTAGTTTGTGAGTTTGTCAGTATTAGTATTTACCGAGTTTGATTATTTATGGTAATCAGTTACAATCATTCATTTTAGATTGACAGTCTTGAAAATGGTTGGACCAAATGGACCAAATGCTCATTTTGAGACAACATAATATGGAAATATCAATCACCGATATAGTAAAATAGCTTATATTTCATTTATATTTATAAGTGAAATGCTGAGGTTCTCTTTGGGAGTGACGAGGATGGATAGGATCAGGAACGAGTACATTAGAGGGACAGCGCATGTTAGATGTTTTGGAGATAAAGTCAGAGAGGCCAGACTGAGATGGTTTGGACATGTACAGAGGAGGGATAGTGAACATATCGGTAGAAGGATGCTGAGGTTGGAACTGCCAGGCAGGAGGCCTAGAGGAAGACCAAAGAGGAGATTTATGGATGTAGTGAAAGAGGACATGAAGTTAGTTGGTGTGAGAGAAGAGGAGGCAGAGGATAGGGTTAGATGGAGGCAGATGATTTGCTGTGGTGACCCCTGAAGGAAAAGCCAAACGGAAAAGAAGATTTATAAGTGAAAATACAAAAATTAAAATACAGATTTTTAGGTTGTATCATCCAGTCATAATTGACTTTAATGTTGTTACACAACAACGGTGAGTCCTTATAGTATGTTGTTGTGGTAAAGCTGTTCATTATTAAAAAAAAAAAAAAAAAAAAGCATACACTAATTTTAATGAAGCAGTCCTCTGGTCAGAGTATTTGTTATAGCATTGTTAGATAAGAACACAATTACTTTCATACATGAATCTGCTCTCTGTCTACCAACATGAAACATTACATGCTGAGTTGAGTTGAGTTGACCTGTGCCAGTCGTACACTAGTTAATGGAGAGATGGCAAAGGTCAAGAGATTAGAGAGAGAAGGGGTGGTATGGAGAGGAGGAGACAGAGAGACAGACAAAGGTCAGGAAAGGAAGAGCAAGTGGTGTAGCAGGTTAATGTGTACTGAAGATGGATGTCATTAAAAATACAGAGGGAGGGAAGGAGGGAGGCAGTTAGCATTTTCCCTTCCATAGCTGATCAGCGAGGAATATGGTGGGCTGGTGATACACAGTATATCAGCCTGCCCGCCCATGCATTTGTCTGACCAAGATGATCATCAAAGGCATGCTGCCACAGAGAAATCTGTTTCTCTGTGGCTCTTTCACCATTAAACAAGCTTTATTACAGTCTTTCACAATTTGGTGAAATGTTATTTTTGGTATTTTTGGTGTATCTGTAGGTGTTGATGTAGGATTTGGAGTATTTGCTGAGCATATGTGAGCATACTGTACAGGTGCATAGCAAAAAGGGAGGAAACAGATTGTTCATTGAGACACCAGATAATCATATTTCATAGAATAGACATTTTTTAAACTGCATCATTTTATTTAAATTAGTTTGGGATTTAAAACAGTTGAAATTGTCAAGCACAATTTAACATACGCAAAATCATTTGAAGAAGTCGCGTNGGATTTAAAACAGTTGAAATTGTCAAGCACAATTTAACATACGCAAAATCATTTGAAGAAGTCGCGTATTTGAAATGTCATGGTTTTTACAATTTGGCTTTTTAAGTTGTTAAAGTAAAGTTTGTCCAATATTTGACCAAGATAATAATAATAATAATAATAATAATAATAATAATAATAATAATAATAATAAATAACAATACATACCCTTTATCCAGTGTTTAAAATTATGTATCAGAAAAATCTCATTCAAATTTTGACTCTGACTTGAGGTCTAAGAAGCGTTCATTTTGAGGTTTAGCAAAAAAAGAAAAAAATTACAATTGGCTTTACTTCATTCAAAGCACTCAGACTTTTCATAATGGAGGATGGAATGAGACAGAATAAGAAAAGGCCAAGAAATATCAACCACATTGGATTCATAAAACCTCAGTGTAAGATTTGTATGAGAAGGCCCAAAGTAGGCACATGCTGTAATAATTCTGTGTTTTGACAATAATGTTTATGAAACTGCAGTGGCAGTCTTTATTTTCTATGAATTTAGAGGACAGGGGATTAACTTGTCTTATCTAAATCAATCACTAGCCTCGGTAGACCTGCATGATACACAGGACTTCTCTAAGGATATCTGTCTCCCCAATGGCTGACTTAACAGCTCAAGACTTTACCGGAGGTGAGAAATGAATAGCATACCTTAGACCACAAGGAAAGAGTGAGGGCAATTGTATTAAGTTAAGATGGCCTAGCAGGCAATAAAAACAAATCCATCGCAAAAGAGGCATCCTCTTCGCTGCTGTCTCCCTCGGGGTAGAGGAGGAGGCCTGCCTGGGACTTTTAGCTGTAAATCTTTCCATCAGTCCCGTGGTTAGATCACTCTGCTGCCACTTAAGCTCTTGAACAGGGAGGATGAATGGTATCAGATGCCAGGATAAACACTACTGCAGTGAGACTTTTGAGGGGCAGGAAATCAGGCTGCTAAAAGCTCTTGCAAAACAGGGGACATAAAATTCTCAACAAACAAAGCAGGTGAAAATTGTTTGGAGGAGACAGAAACAGGGGAGAGAGTGAGACAGAGAGAGAGAGAGAGGGAGAGAAGAGAGAGAGAGAGAGAGAAGAGAGAGAGAGAGAGAGAGAGAGAGAGAGCAAGGATATTGCTCTCTCTCAGTCAGAGAAAAGAAGCAAATTGGTGGGGGAATGGTGCAGCTATTTTCTTTAATGATATGGCCCACGAGTCACGACCCACCAAAATCTCCACTTTCCTCAGTATTGGATTAACCAAAGGTTGTTATGGCCATTAAGTGTTTGAGCAGGTCTGTATCCTGTCTGTTTCTATCCCAGGATTCCAGACTGACTGAAATTGCTCAGTCATCAGTCAATCTGACTGAGTCAATTGAAATTCTATTTTAAGAACTTATTAACAATTTTATGAAATAAATAGTGATCAAATATCCCTCTAAGAGAATGACAGAATAACTATACAGTTTCTACAAGTAGAAGAGGACTTATTAGAGTGCATACCTGTGTCAAGGTCAAACAATTTGACAATTTGTCCTATTGTAACAGTCTGAAGCCGAAAGAAATGATTACAGTAAACATATTTTTATGGCTCTATGTAAATATTAAAGTTGCTTCAAAACTGGTTGTATAAATCAGCATAATCTCAGCTACACATTAGTGGTTGTTGCATGTTTCCAGCCCTATTTGTTACTGTACAGCAGTTTCCATTAATGTCCATGCATATCCGTCAGATCTAGATCCTTATACAGACCCTGACAAAAATTACACATTGATAGATTTTTTTTAAAATTGAGTTTTGTGTATTACTGCTGAAGAAATTGTACGAAAATATTGAAAAATGCCCTGTCTCTCAATCCTAAGTAATATATATTTTTTTTTAATTCTGGGATCTGCCCCTGGATTCAGATCCACACCAAAATTGAATGGGTTCTTCCCTTGGCCATGGCCGACTTTTCCCACCAAATTAACCAGATTAAAGCAAAATCAACTTGGTTGAGATTTAATACAAATATATTAATAAGATGCTAAGTTTTGAAACAACAAACCATGCATCTCATAGATATTTATTCATAGGAAAATATTTGTATTTTACACAATCAGAAACCTTCAGTGTTTTTTGATTTCATATGTTTCTAAATGAAATCCACTATTTGTACATTACAGAAATTCTCAGAAACAGGTATGAATTCTCCACAGGCTGGTTTTGACTTACCAATGGCAATTAATTGAGTTTCCAGAAGGAGGACATTTATGTTGTTCTTAAAGTCAAATAATTCTTCCTCATCAAGAGGCTGTCTATAGCAAGTGTGCTTTGTATGCACTGCCTCTCTAACTGGGGAGAGAACATCAAGGCATTCAAAAATAATAGAAAGAATGGAACAGGAGCTGGAAGAATAAAGAGATACACAAAGGGAGATAGAAGAAACAGCATCTGAAGAAAAATTCATAGTGAGATCTTGATATCCTAAAGAGAGGAACAGTAGAGGAGAGAGGATGGGGACTCTGCAACTCAAATCCACACCTGCTCCTTTCCATTTCTCTCCTTCCCTCCCAGATTTCCAGTCTAATTCTCCTATCCTTTCTCCTCTATCTTCTCCTCTCCTCTCCACACCGCTCCTCCTCAGTACCTAAAAATGGAGCAGAAAGTGTCCATGGTGAGCAGTCATGATTTGTGATGCAAAAGGCATAAAGCTTCAGTGGCCCTCTGTGCTGAATGGTCTGCTTTGCTGAGACAGAATGACACAGCTCAGTTGTCTAACAGGGAGTCATCACTTTTGGCAAAGCTTTTCTGTAGCCTCATAATCATCACTGTCATATTAGCATCATCAATAACAACAGTACCATTATCTTTGTTTCATTTCTTTGCCTTTCTTTTGCTCCTCTGTCTACTTTCTTTGTCTTCACATCTTCGCCCCAGCAGGACGTCGCTTTCTTTGTGTTTGTTTCTGAAAATAAATTAAAAAATCACATAAAGATAAAGCCAACATGCATTTGTGTTATTCAGGGAGTTATTATTTTCAATGTGTCTGTGTGTTTTGCCATGTGTTAGTCCGCCCAGATATTATCACACCTATCAAATCTAATGAACAGCACAAGAGCAGACAATTTGGATATTGCTTATAATATGTAGGTCATGGAAAATTATTAACTGTGGGCCGTACAGTCAGATAGAAACACTGCCTTAACAATCTAATGTATGTAATCACCAGTGAATTTGGGAGGCAGCAGAATTCATTTTGCCAAATTAATCAGTGGATTTTATACACACACACACACACACACACACACACAATAATTTGGATGCAGCAATTTTTGTCATTAAAGGTACAAGAAAGGATGAAAAATAAATCAACATAATAAACTGCTGAATAGAAATTTTAATTCCTATAGATATACTAACAGAACCCAACATGGCATTATTTCTATGATAATCCTCACATTCTTTCATATGTGGCACAGCATATAGGATCAGAAAATGACATGTATGATGTAAACAAAAATAAATTGTCTACATAACTGAGGAAGCAAAACTTGATTGTGTTGGATTGCAGTTCTCTCATGTCAAAGCTTTTCTGTAGCCTTACTGATGTGATGCAAACTTGTCAAAATATGTGTCCCTTCAGGATTGATATTATCTACATTTTGCCATAAAATGGTCTCAGTTTTTTGTCATACATCATTACGTCAGTGCCAGATAGTATTGCACAAAGAGGTATCATAACATACATATGTATTAGGTGGAGCTGAATAAGAGAGACTCTTATTCACAACATAACAGTAAGTATTCCAAGAACCTAAATCTTCCAAATAATCTGTACAACTGTGTCTTTACCTCAAACATGTAGGTCAGTGTGATGTTTGTAAAACCCCTATCCCTCTGATGCTCTCCATCAGAACCTAAAGAAATCATTTTCTGGAACTAAAGCAGAGCCAGTAGTTGTGAATGGTTTAGGTCAGGCTGTGCTATGATTGCTGTTGTGACCCTGATAGTATCATTCACCCTGTAGTGATAGAATTATTGTGTGCGACATTGCTTCAGGATTCAGCCCTAATGGTCACTGTCTGTGCCAAACTTGAAGCCCCAAAACTGGAATATGGACAGCTGAAGGTCACCCTAAGCTGGCTCTCTCTCTCTCTCTCTCTCTCTCTCTCTCTCTCTCTCTCTGTGTGTGTGTGTGTGTGTGTGTGTGTGTGTGTGTGAATAAGAGACAATTTGATGAAGAGACATAGGGAGGAAGAGATTGATTGCAGTAATGAGAAAGAAATGATAACAGAATTACTTGAAGCCTGATTTGCATGATGTACACATACACACTTTCGTTGTCTTTTCTCACTCTCAAACAGGCATGAAAGGTTGCACAACCTTGAGCCCAAATGAATCAATTTGGATTGGATTCAGACTTTAGTGTTTCCTAGTGATGCACCAATATGTTAGCAGGCTTTCACAATCAAATCCAGTCCAGTATTATATTTGCTGCCAATAATTAGACAACTGTAGAAATGCAATTGTTTTCCCTTGGAAAATGTTATTTCACACATCTGTTAAATTAATATCAGCCTAGCATGATCTTTCCACACTGGTTTTACTAGTATTAGCTTCAGTGCTTTTGAAAATATTCGACATTTGTACTCAAAAAAACCACATCACCATTTTGAGACATCAGTGTGGATCAGAGCACGTGAGCAGAGGGGAGCAGGATGAATTTTACTCAAGCTTGGAACAAATATTTTTTCAATAGCTAAGTGTCACTCTGAATCTGCTCAAGTCACAGAAGCAAGACCCAGGAAGACAGAAATATTTAGACAACAAAAAGAAGATCAGTGTTTTTTAACTGTGAAAATATAACGTAGCCTTTATTGTGATTTTGGAGCAGGACCTTTTGTTTTTTCCTCCCAAGCTGAGAGTGGAGCAGTTGCCAGGGAAAAGGATGTTGAGTGGTAAAGTGGGTAAAAGTGGGAATATCAGTCTTTTTACTGGGTCCTTGCATATTTTAGGTTTTCTTGTTTCTTTCCATTGTGTCAGAGTTCATGAGTAATGAGCATGGAGGCTATTATACACAAATTAATTGTTGTTGCCATGGCACCAGGCTGACCCTGCTCATACATCTGTTCCCCACTACACAAATAAAACAATAAAACATGCAGTGATCAATATCTGTCTGCAGATTCATGTCTAATGCTGGCTCCTCTTGCCATGTTGTTATTGTCCTCTTCAGGTTCCCATGATTCCTTCAGTTTCTACATCGACGAGGCATCTCCAGTGGGCCCTGAACAGCCAGAGACAGTGCAGAATTTTGTTTCTGTTTTTGGTACGGTGGCCAAAAAGCTAATGAGGAAGTGGTTAGCTACACAGACCATGAATTTCACCAGTCAGCTGGAGGCTGGAGTCCGTTTCTTTGACCTACGCATCTCCACCAAGCCCCGAGACCCTGACAATGAGCTGTACTTTGCCCACGGGCTCTTTAGTGCTACGGTTAGTCTTCAAGCTTCATTTCACAAGAGTTTGGCTTGTGTTGATGGGTATTTACTAATGCATGTGTAAGTGATGTGTGTATGCATGTACAGTATTTTTGTGCATGCAGCAGCACATTTTTGTGTGACAACAAGTGCTCCTAAGTTGCAGTAGTCAAACAAAACTGCTGACAAAAAAACAGAAAAAACAAGCTTATCATGAAAATACTTCACACACAAAGTCTGCTAAAACAAAACAAAGGTTTCCTTACTAAAACACAACTTGAATCTTTAATAATCATCAAGGCAGAAGAAATCTGCTATGACTGAGGACATTTTTACAAAGAAAAAAAAAACAAGTACTTAACTCATCATATAAAGACCAATCAAACATGATTCCAATCTTTCTTTCCTGGTGTAGCATTAAACCCTCCCATTTCCATGTTTAATTGTAAAAGACATCAATGTAACTGTGCACATCTTGCATTTTTATTTAATCAAAGAAGTAATGTTCATGTTTGTTAATGTTAATGTTCATGTTCTGTTTTTACATTTTTTCAGGTCAGAGAAGGTCTAGAACAGATCAGTACTTTCCTGTCGGCTCATGCCAGAGAGGTGGTGTTCCTGGACTTCAATCATTTCTATGGTGTCCAGAACCTGCACCACGAAAAACTGGTGGCCATGTTAAAGGAAGTGTTTGGAGACAAACTCTGTCCAGTCATCTTTGCCCAAGAGGTAAAGTAAAACTAAAAGCTTATTTTTTCTAATATCACACTTTTCATTTGACACTTGATTGTTTTCTCATTTGTTATCGTGTTTGTTAGTCATCTTTCCACCCCACTGGGTTTGTCTCTAATCCCTCAGTCCTCCTCCCCTCTGAGATGAGTGTGTGTACAGACCCAGGAAGAATGAATACCAGGCAGCATTAAAATTCATCAAAACCTCCACCAACTCCCTCTATCACCTCAAATGCTTAAGGATCAAAGTTCTCTCTCAGGTCTTGCTGCTAAGGGAGAGTGGGAATGGGAAGTGAGGAAAAGTGATAAGAGAACAGAAAGACTCCTCACAGCAGGAATGTAGGGTTATCTGGAGAGAATGAAGAAGGTTGGTAATGAAAACAAAAGAAATATAATAGGTTTTTAATTTTAGAGCAGACAAATGACCTGTATTGTTTCTTGCTCTCTACCATTTCTTTATTTCTTGCAGCCTTTGTGCTCTACTATTCACTCATCATTCTCTCTCTCTCATTTTCCCATATGCTACCTTCCTCCTCTCCATCATTGTTCTGTACCAGCTGTATGTAAGGGTTAATGTGCAGCTAGAAAGTAATTATCACTAAATAAATCATCTCATAAGAGCGAATGAAAACCAGAAGGAGCTATTTTGCAATTATGACTGTCTCCCTGCATGTCATCCTGCTCATTACATGCCTACTTTAACCAGTTTATCATGGAATATTGATTTTAAATTAGTTTGTTGTAAGCTAAAGTAATTTAGCTGTAATCTTCACCCAAAAACAGTTCAAAAATATGATTTGTTGTTTCAAAAATTTGAAACATATGCAGAACTGCAAATAAGTTTGGTCTCCGTTATTTATGAGGAAACTACGTATGTCAGCTACTTTTGTTGAGCATTTTCATTTTTTGTAATTGGGTGATTTAAAAAATATATATACTGTTTTACCTTTTGAATATTGCCAACAAGAGGGCAAAACCCTATTGAAATTGAAAATATTTTAGTTTTTACCCTGCCATGGAATAAAGACGGCATGTCAAGGGAAACATGTTTTCAACAAATACATTTTTAGCACAATGGCTGATTTGCTGATGAGTGATGCAAATAATTAGACATGAAGCAGTGGTTTGTCTTGTGACAAAGCTTTCTGTTATCAGTTATAATGGATCTCAGAATTCTTTCTTAATCAGAGCTGAGTATTCAGCAACAAACAATGTGTCAGGCAGAATATAATATAAAGTTTTCTTACTTGAATCAAATCAAATCACTCAAAGCTTACTAAGTAACCTGCCTGTGTCTGCCTTCTCCTTGACCAGCTGAATCTATTCACATTCAATTTTGTTTGAAAAGTAAACAGTGCTTTCTAATATTTACTATACTGTATTTCCCTCCGTCCACAGGTGACTCTGCAGTACCTATGGGAGAAGGAGTACCAGGTTCTTGTGTTCTACCACCACCCCATGGCTCTTGAGGTGCCCTTCCTCTGGCCAGGACAGATGATGCCTTCTCCCTGGGCCAACACCACTGACCCAGAGAAGCTGGTACAGTTTCTCCAGGCGTCTGTCACTGACCGCAGGTTAGCTTCCACGTTCATTTCACTTTTGTTCACTGTTGTTTGTTACAAACTCATTTCTTGTTTTAATGCCCCTAGTTAGCTTAGTGTTCAGGAGGTAATGACTATCAACTCTTTGATGCTGCTATTTCAAAATAGCTCATTGTTACAACAAACAGGATGGCTGCTTTTGAAATTAAATGAAATGAACCTACTGTCACAACCTTTGTTCTCTGTGACACTACAGTCTCCCAGAAAAGTAAAAATCTTTGCTCTCACCCAAGGCTAATTTGCAGAACACTTCCTGTAAAACTGCATGCCTGCACTAAAAGTCCAGTCAGCTCTACTGAAAGTGTTATAGGCACCGCTCAATTTCTGGGAAGCACCTGATAATATTTGTATAAGGGTTACAAGAATTTTGACACCAAACATAAATTTGTGCATGATTTTTTTTTTTTTTTTTTTTTTTTTTATGCTAATGAATGCTTGATGTGACTATTGCAGGAGGAAGGGGACCTTCTTTGTCTCCCAGGTGGTTCTGACACCCAAGGCCAGCACTGTGATGAAGGGAGTGGCTAGTGGACTGAGAGAGACAATCACAGAAAGGTGTGTATGTTTATGTGTGTGTGAGACAGAGAGAGAGAGAGAGAGAGACAGAGACAGACAGAAATTGAAATGTTTCATGCTCAAATTTAAAATAACAGGGAGACAGATACAACACAAGAGTTATCGTCAGTGGTAGAAATCAATATTCAAAATATGCACTAGCACTGTGGGACCATTATGATAGCAGCACCACATGCGCTGGAGGCTGATAATTTAGTCAAAACAACTTATTATAAATACTCATTAGTATAGGGACACACACACACACACACACAAACGATTCACTAACCAAATCCAGATGCAAGTTGGTTGCTACAGGTGACTCTGCAGTACCTCATTCTAGCTTTTTAAACAACTGCAACAAACCCGAGGGGTCTCTCTCTCTCTCTCTCTCTCTCTCTCTCTCTCTCTCTCTCTCTCTTTCTCTCTGTATACCATTGTCTCATTTTTTTCTGATTTTACTGTAAGCTTTGTCTCCATCTTAATGTCACCAGCTTGTTAAAATCCTCAGTAGAAAAACTTTTATTGTTGGACGTTTTTTTGTAGTTGTTAATGAGCACATGGGGATCAAGTTTTTGTTAAATGTGCGAATGTGTGACAGAGCTATGTTCAAACCAGTGTCCACTTACAAACCTGACTGTAAAATTTCAAGACCAAAAAGATCAGATCTGACTAAAAAAAAACATCAGAATTGAGCATTAAGACTTTCTTACTTTGATGCAAGCATCATTCAAAATGCCATCCATTTATTTATGAGACAACTCAGGGAACAAGCCGGGTGAGGCATCTGCAGTCCAAACATCCTCCCCTGGTGCTCGGTTCACATGATTACATCCAGCAAGAGTTTGGAGTGTCATCCTCACAGCTGGCTTCTGGCTTGCAGATATCCCATGCTGTGTGGCAGAGATCTTTTATCACAGCGTGTCTGCGTTGAACCAGCCAACCATAATCATCCTTGATTTTATCCCTTTCTCTGACTTTAAAGGTTGAGGTTTGATACCATTTCCTGTAATTGAATTTCAATCTAGTATCAAATCCACTTCTTGAATTTAAATCCACTTGATGAATTTGAATTTGAATTTAATTTCGTCTGGAGTTAAAGGACCATACCAGCCAATTTACATGTTTGAGCCTAATATATTCAATTTTCATACATGTGACGTTACTGACAATCATTTCCCAAAACTGGAACGGTGAAATAATTTTTTTCCCCCTACCTTCCACACCGCCATTGGTTTCAGTTCATGCTGGTATGCTATTAAAATCAACTTATTGATTTTAATAGTGTAAAATGCACCATTAGGAAGCAAAAAAAAATGCACCACTAGGAAGCAAAAATGCTTCCTAGTGGTGCAGTCAAGTGCTGTAGTGAAGAACTGACAACAGGAAGCATTTTCAGATCACTCCGCATTTTTTATTGCACTTATACACTAAAATTACATAACTTTGAAACAAACGTGAATATATGTCTTGTTCGCGATAATGGATTACCTATCCCAAGAAGTTTCAAGTATCAACAAGTTGATTTTTTCATAGTGTACCAGAATGAACTGAAACCAATGTCAGTCTGGAAGACAGGGAAAAAAATTATTTCACTATTCCAGCAGTATGCTTTGGCAAATGATTGTCAGTAATGTTACGTGTATGAAAATGGAATATATTAGGCTCAAACATGCAAAATGCCCATTATGGTCCTTTAAATAGTAGAAATATTTACTGCATGATATGTTTTTTTTTTTTTTAAATATTATCTTTGTAGGTTGTATTCTAATATAAATGATACCTGAATGTTTCCAGATTACTCTCTTCTAAGAAAAAGAAAAAGAGATTTGTAAGACTTAGAGCTTAACAATTGTATTTTTCCAACTTGGAGCCAGAATCAAATTGGAATTGGTTTCTTTATTTTGTCTTATTCTTCCATGCATGTGTGTGTGTGTGCGTGTGTGTGTGTGTGTGTGTGTGTGTGTGTGTGTGTGTGTCCCTTTCAGGGCCTTGCCGGGCATGATGCAGTGGATCAGATCCCAGAGACCTGGAGAGAGCGGTATCAACATTATCACAGCTGACTTTGTGGAGCTGGGAGAATTCATCAGCGCCGTCATCACCCTCAACTATCACCTGGATGACGAAGAAGATGACGCCACCTGAAAGCCCACAGTGGGCCCCGGACAGCACAGTCACCACCACCATAGCCTGTGGCTGGGTCTGTGCTCTCACTCTTTTCTCTTTGGCATTTATTTCAGGAAGGGAGAAGCTCTGCTCCTTTGACTTTATTTAGGGCTATAGTGAATGAAGATATCAAATGGAAAAGGGGGCTCAGAGAAGTTGAGATGAGGGTGTAGAAAGAGAAATACTGATTTGAGTGTTGGTGTGTTGGATCATCTAGGAGAATGACAGACTTTTGGTTTCTTTCCTATTTGGGGGATGAAAAGGGCAATTAATTTTTTTCAGTGAGATCTTTATTTTCTTTACCTCCTATGCTGTAATATAGCTGCTTTTTTCCACCAATCAAATGCAATGATTTTAGCTTAACACCTTACTCAAGCTTAGATTCCTCAGCAATTTATTGATCTATTCTGGTGGCAATTTAGACCTTGTTTTGTCACATAGGAGTCGGTCAGTTTCAAAAACGCTGGTGTTAAAAACAATCAAATGTATGTAGATGTAGGTAGCTAACAGTTGTTTTTCAGTTTTACAGTTGTTTTGAACATCCCTGCTAAAATCACTGCAGGCAATTCTGAAAATGCCTCTGGCAGCTTGGATGCAGAGTGTATTTTGAAATTAAGCAGAGGAATTTTCCATTTCAATCTTGAGCAGTAATCTCTCGAGAGTTTTCTCCCAGTAACAGTCTAATCTGGAGTCAGACTGCAGCCAAGACATGATCAGACACCTGTGTATAGTGGTAAGACATTGATTTAGTTTTGCAGAGAGAGAGAGAGAGAGAGCGAGAGAGAGAGAGAGAGAGAGAGGAGNTTTTTTTTTTTTTTTTTTTTTTCAATTTTCTCGTCTCTCACTACGAGTTACGTGCAAATAACTACAAATAACTACTTTCTTTAGGACAGCTAGAAATGCAATTAATGCTACTCAGTGTTTTAATGATTATGAATCCATCATAACAAATTTATTGGATTTTGTAGTGAGTGCTGAGTCGTGATAGCCAAGAATAAAAAGCCAGTACATCTGGATATGTCTGACTTTCCTCTGCAGAATGCTTATCGTGTGTGTGTGTGTGTGTGTGTGTGTGTGTGTGTGTGTGTGTCTTACTGCTGTAGTCAGTATGCATGAGTCATCATGAGATGTATCATGGTATTGTGTTATAATATCAGGTGTTAAAATCGCTTAACACAGAGATCTATTCAATTTAAAGCCAGAAAAGGGAACAGTCAAATTAATAATGAGGTTTTGAGTGGCAGCAGTGCTAATACAAGTTAAGATCTAGTTGTTGCTAAGTAATGTCTGTTTTATTAGGTGTTTTCCCTTTTGTACATGGCCCTTATTTATTTTGTTGTTTTGAATGACTTTAAATGATTCTCCAAACTACCACTTTCCAGTATAGTGAAATAACAACCCATAAAAACAATGGAAATGACATCTTTTCCTCACAAGGTTTTATAAATTATGCATGAAAACTGTCTAATATCAATCAGAAATACACACATTGTGATTAGTGTGGTATTTTCTTCAGAGAATGTATTCTGTATGTAAGGATGTTGTCGTCTACTTTGTTCATGTAAACCAAAACTTAACTTTTGGGTTTGTGAATGTACATGTCTTGTGAGTAAATGTGCCATTTCTGACATGTGATTGAGTGACTGAGTATCAGCTAGAAAGTCATGTTTTTATTGTATGCTTTACTGTAAAACTGCGTTAAAGTTTTAGAGCTTGAACAGTGCTCTTTTTTTCCAGTTCTGTGTGCTTTCATGTTAAAATGTTTTATATTGTGAAAAGCTTGTACATACTGTAATTGCAAATAATTGCCCACAAATTGTAAATTGTTTAAATCAAAGAGTGACAAAAAAAATTAACTTATACCTTAATTAAATTATCATATTGCTTTTGTTTTTTAATGATTATTTGCTATTTCAGTTTCAGGTGAATGACCTAAAAAGTTCTGCAGATGCTTTTAGTTATACACTAGAAGGCCCCTAGAGGTTCATGCAGCTCTTAATTCGTTATTTTTCCACATAGAATTCTTTGACAGCCTGATTTTTTTTTTTTTATGTAAATCACAGCTGGATATTTAACCCTTTAAAATAAATCTTGTAATTTTTTTCGACATTGCACTGCCAAACCATACAGATGAAGAATGAATCCAGACCAATGAGCAGATTTGACAAGGCTTAGTTGTATTGTGAGGACAGTGTGTCTTCTCTGGTCCAAACTGTTGTCATTGCCTTCATGTTCTGGTGTGAAGAGTCCTTTGCTGTTGTAAAACTCAAAACATTTGTTCAAATGAAAGTGACTCTGTTCTAAGTGGAAAATGATCAATCAAATAAAGCTTTTATGTATATGGATTGTCTGAATTATTGCATATTCATTTGACTGATTGAACTTTCAGTAAATAATTGCATGTTTATTTTCAGCTAACATACCTGTACTTCAGTCCCAGTCTGTTCAGAGGAGCTTCCTAAAATCATGCAGTTACCACGGTGATGCGGATGGAGGTGGGTGGGCAGAGACACCCAGGGTGACCTTGTAGAAACTGAGTGTTGTATTCAGCATCTGTCATCCTGCAGCCAGGTGTTCTCAGCAAAGGAGAATATTTGTTGTCTCATGAAGAGGAAGCAGAGTTAGTGTGTGTGCATGTGTATGTGTGTGTGCATTTCCACTTCCACTTTACCTTCCTTTGCTAGTAAAGAGAATTATTCTGATGATATATTATGTGACATGTCTTGCACCATAACTATGCAGATATAATAACAAATTAGTGAGTCACATGATCAAATGATGATTCTCACGACTCATTGTGTTTGACGCCTATTAACACAGGTGTGAATGACTCAGCAAACTTGTTCTTTATCAGCATTTTGTCACAGTATTTTTCACATGCACACAACATCACTGAAAGCCACCTAGCACACCTGCAGTGCTATGGATATTTTCTCACTTGATCCAGGAATTCTTGAAATCTTGTCTCGAGGCTTTTATTTTCCATGTCTTATTATGTAATGTACTATGTCCCATTTTCTAAACTGCCTGATTTTTGACCAGGTTATTTAAAAAAACATTACAGAGAAAAACATTACAGAAAAAAAACGAAAAAAAATACAGGTCCTGCAGTCTAATATGGTCGTGAATTTAAATGAAACTGTCAGTAGTTCTTTGTTCAAAAAATATTTTCCACTGATTTGAATTTTCTGAAATGTTCACCTGCGTGTGTGTGTGTGTGTGTGTCAGAAGCAAACACACACACAAGCACACACAGCAATGGGGAGGAGGTGTAGGAGGAAGCAATGGATGATGGCTTTCAGACAGTTTAAAGAGTTGCGGTATAGTGAGGCGTGCAGTTTCAGAAATGTTTGAAGTGTGAGGAGGAGGAGGAGGAGGAGTTTGAGATCATAGGGCACTCTTGTGTCTAGTTTTGAGAGCCCATGTGCAGGGTAGCAATTTGTCTGCCAGTAGAACCTACAATATGCTGATGTTATTTTTCTGCCAAATATTACGTTGGGAGAGGCATAAAAACCACCATAGAGATCATTTTAATCACTCGTAAATATTAATTAGAACTGCAAATGCTAAATTAATCAGACCAATAAAGAGGAGGACACTATCAGGGTCTTTAATGATTAATTTTAGTCATTGATTGAGAAATGACCAGGCAGAACTGCAATATTTTCAGTGTTTTTCTTAGTCTTTTAATTTGTAATACACAACTCAGAATGTCTTTATGCCATAATCAAAACCTCTCCAAGAAGCAAATCTGCCGCAATCATCTGTGATCTCAATTCCAGCAAATGCTTGCAGAACAAGTTGGAAAAATGTAATACAAGATCAAAATCAAACAATTCACTAAAGCATGGATTATCTCACTAGCATGATACAATTTTTGATGTCATGAATGAGTAAAATCTCTTAAGGTTAATACATGGGTCAGTAGCCGTGTAGTCAGACAGTAGAAAAGAAAGAAGTAATTACCTGGCAAAATCTTAAACCAGTCTCAGATTAACAGAAGCTGTCAAAAGCTGAAATTTTTCTACCTTTTCCTATAATGTATGTGCATGTGATTCTTGCATTTTAATGTCAGACTTCTGCACCAAGACCTACATATATTTCTATTAATCCACAATTAACATTTCCTACAGTTCCTAGAAGATGGATACGTAATCCTTGCCCTTATATCAGATCATAATGACATTTCCTTGGAAAAGAATAGAGTGACTTTTGCCCCTTCAACAGAAGCTTTGGCCCACAATCCTGTAGTCAGTATTTATTTATTTATTTATTTATTTATTTATTTATTTATTTATTTATTTATTTTTAAAGTGTATGTGGAACATCTATTCATACAAGATTCAACCATCATACCAAAGTCTTGTTCATCAGCCAAGGTTTGAACCAAGGGACCCCAAACCTTTTATGATCACTTCAGGTCAGAATTCAGTCCTAAAGCTTCAGGATTCTTTCATCTTTGTTGCGGGACTATACAGGACCAAGGGTGCTGGTTGCGTACCACCCTCCAGACTTTTCCTATTGTTGGCGGGGTCATGTGAGGTGTACAGTCACAGACTGAGTTATGCAGGCAGAGACAGATATCAGAGGGTCATGAGTACACAGTAGCCAGGCCACAGCATCACTCTCTTCCTAGAAAACTCCAAATGGCCAAAGGATAGAGATAGAGAGACTGTCAGTCAGAACTCACCACTGGTGGTTTATGTCCTCTTTCATTACAGATCATTATCATCCACTGCACATTAGCTCTTCTACCAACTCAAAATGATGCCATTATTTTGTATCCCATTATAAAGTAAAACAGACCTTGTAATAACAGCAAAGGGTATTATAATTACGTGCAAAGAATTCCTTTTGCTGTGTTGTCTGTTTGGCTAAAACAAACACAAATTATTTTTTTCTTTTTTCCTGTAGATGCATATTTGTTGTCTTGTAAACATAATTGGAGAGTGGACTTTCAAAGAAAGTGGGAGAAGGTGAAAGTGTGACAATAACCAATATTTGTAATATTTAGTGTCAAACTCCCTCCCTCTCTCTCTCTCTCTCTCTCTCTCTCTCTCTCTCTCTCTCTCTCTCTGAGCCTCACATACTGACATTCTCTGTCAGACGAAACTTTCAGGGCAGATGGCGGTCAAAGATGGCCCTCTGAACGTCATGAGACCCAATGAACCAGCACTAATGGAGAGCATGCTCTGGTGGCTTACTGAGCCAACTGTTTATCTAGCCTGAAGTAATGGGACCTGGCTAGTTGTTGTATAGTCGCTGAGTCATTTACCATTCAATGCACTTTAGGTTCTCAGGAAATCACTTTTGTGTTATTAGTGAAGTGAAATCTGAAGCGTCTGAATTAATACGCTGATGTCTTGTTTTTGTAGGAAGATGTTTGCTTTTCTGTATAGCATGAACCAAAGTGTCACTGTGCACAATAAATGTTTCCCCCAATGTTACTGATGAGATTACCTTTGTTTATGACATAGTGCATAAAATCAAACATGCACATAACATTAATTAACTTAATTGCCATGCATTGTCAGAAAACAAGCTCACTATCCTCACTAACCACAGATGAAGTAAAAAGTGTAACACAATTCCTGCATTATTCTAAAATCATTGTACTTCCTCAAATAAGATGGCTAGCCTGAGGGAGCTTCATCTATCAGTGAATGAAAGTCTGAGGCTGTGGGGACAAAACATGTGTTTGAGCTTGTATTTCCTAATTTGCTCTGTTTTATGCAGCTGCTATCAGCCCAAAACCACAAAATGTATTCTCATTTCCAAAACGTCATTGTGGGTATGGTAAAACTAATCTTCCTTGTTGTTTGCAACTCATATTAAATGAAGCTGTACACAAACATGACATGCTTGATTTGTAGATGGGACAAAATTGCCTCTTGCTTGTTTTGCTTATTCACAAAAATGATAGACAAGAATAAGCGGTTAACAAAACCTGTCTGGTCCGCAGAAAAACATTTCATCTCAACAATCTCAACACTCAAAAATCTCAACACTCAAACCCAGTGGTATTCCTCACCGAGCTGACACTGCATGATGGATATGCACGCCATAGTCTTCACGTGGTGGTGACAGCAGATATATGTCCATAATTAGATACAGACGTGCATTCATATACAAGTAAGGAATATCTCCTCATGGAACAGCAGAGAATCTCAGGTTAGGGTGTGCAGTTTTCCTGTAGGTACATTAAGAAAGTGCTTGCCATGGGTTTCATTAACAAGATAAGCTGGTCTTTCTCTCTCTCTCTCTCTCTCTCTCTCTCTCTCTCTCTCTCTCACACACACACACACACACACACACACACACACACACACACATTATTGCTGTCTAGTAACATCTCCACAGCAAAATTATTTATCCATGCAGTGAATCATTCCCCTCAGACTTGATTCACATTTGCACCATGAAGACATGGTTCTGTGATCTCTGTTGCCCTCCAGTGTTTCATCATTCAAATTGCATCTCAGCAACTGCTGAGCATGACTATTACTGCTGATAGTCATGCTATTTTGTCTGTTTTTGTCTGTCATACATGTTCTCTATCGGGAAAACTCACTCTGAAAAAACATGTTCTAACACTTAAGGCTCAATAACAATGAAGAAAAAAGCATGTCTGAAAAAAGAACAAAGGATTGCATTGAACTAATAATATGACAACATTGTTAACTGGACAAGAAGATGATTTGTATGTGCAATGATGCAATGTTGAGGAGATTGATGCAACACAGCTGCAAAACCTGCTCTCCAAGGCGGAAATTTCTTTACTTCGTTCAAGATTTAGTTCAGTCAACAATGTGATTGCCTGAGCACATATCAGGCTACCACTCAGTCAGGGAGATGCTCGCTCAAAAGAGAAATCTTTGAGCTGTAATTTACTGTGGAGGAGAGCAGCGAACATGAATTTAAAAATCAAAGCACACAGACAGAGAAGCAACTTTCACATTCAGTATGATTTTTCTGAAGCAGTTGCCAAATATTTTCCACTGTTACAGGCCAAAGTAATTACCAGAGACATTAAGTTCAATTTGTCTGTACCACACCCACATACTCTGACACACACATGTACGCATACATGCACACACACACACACACACACACACACACACACACACACACACACACACACACACAAAGGATTGCAGTTAAAAAAAAACAAAAAACACATAGTTTCTCAGAAAACTTCAGCCTTATCACGAGCAGCAAGCTCATAAACATCCTGTGTCAGAGCCTGTGCAAAGCTTCTGTTTGCTCCTCCTCACTCATCATGAAGGCAAGTACATTCTGCATTCATTAACATTTTAAATTCTATTTTTTGAGAGGAGATTTGCTCAATAACTCTGATATTTGAACTCAGTGACAAATTAGTCTTATATTCAGTATCTCAAAGTTTTTTCACTGATGCACTAAACCCTAATATTCTCCTCTCCTCTCCTCTCCTCTCCTCTNTCCTCTTTTTTTTTTTAAATTTCTCAGAAAACTGTATTCTGTTTGATGGGCTTTCCATGGTTGATGTTTGCAATCATTCCTGGAGGGTAAATACCTTCTTTACCACTGTAACATTAAAAAGCATGATAATGTAAATAATATAAAAATGCAAAAATTTTGTTTGTCTCTTTGCCTTTGTCTGTCCGTCTGTTTTTTCTTTCTTTCTTTCTTTCTTTCTTTCTTTCTTTCTTTCTTTCTTTCTTTCTTTCTTTCTTTCTTGTTTCACTTTCATTCCCAAGCTTTTGTAACCAGAGAATTCACTGCCAATGGGGGCCATATGAGGACTGGTCAGAGTGTGATGGCTGCACCAAATTGCAGGTTAGGAATATTAACACATCAGTATAGATTTTAGTTAACTTGATTTTAGTATAGATTTTAGTTAACTTGAATCTCACCTAGATACCTTATTCTTATATACCAGTTCTGTTATCTATAATAAAAAACAATTTCAGTAACACTTAGGATAAGTTTAGTTATTAAGACATATAAGGATTTACCAACAAAGCTGCTGCTATTTGTTTTTACTTATTTAGTTTTTAAATCTTGGTTTATTTTACTTCTATTTGTTTGATTTCACGTTTTTTTCATCACATTTCTTTTCTTTCAGACAAGAAGCCGAGCCATGGTTGTCTATGCTCAGTTTGGAGGGAGTCTCTGTGATGGAGGGCGCACTCAGACCAGGGCCTGTGAAACTGCACGAGGCTGCCCTCTAGAGGATGGATGCGGAAACAGGTTTCGTTGCCGATCAGGTTAGAAATACAAATTAGTTACGGTGCTACTGAGTTGAATAAGAACTTTTTAGCATTAAAATGAAGTTCCTATTACAATGTTTGCATTACATTATTGTCTGTTTCTATTCTTCATATATCTGTCTCTGCCTGCCTGTCTGTCCTCTAAGGGAAGTGTGTCCACAGGTCTCTGGTGTGTAATGGAGATCAGGACTGTGAGGAGGATGGTGAAGATGAACTTGGCTGCAACTCAGCACAAAAACATGTTGAATGTCCAAATTCAGGTCTTCCACCTAATATTGAGCTCTTAGGACTGGGGTAAGAAGGATAAGTCCTTGCGTGCGTGCAGCAGCACTTCTATGTGTATTATACTCATATAATCATCTTCCATGTTTTTCTCACCTTCCCAGATTTGATTCTGCGTCAGGGACGTGGAGGGGCAGTGTGATCAACACAAAGAGCTTTGGGGGCCAGTGTCAACCCATTTTCAGCGGTGTCCACAAACTTACGTACCGGTTGCCCCTCAGCACCACACAGTACAGCTTCATGGTTGGTCATTCTGGAAACACATGAAATTTGATTTTGTAGTTCTATTGTTCACTTATTGCAGACTCTACATGATCTTGAGCTACATGACATTGTTGAACCTCCACTTTCAGGTTAAAGTTAATAATAATTTCAGCGATGAAGTGTTCCTCAGTAAATGGCACTATGCTAAGGACATTGTCAACAGAGAGACTGTGAGAGGGACCACGTCAGGATACCACAACTATGACTTCCATGAGACAGATGACAAGACGCAAGTGTGTGGGAAACTGACATTTTGCAACCTTTCAGTACCTTTTCTTATATCCCTTCAACACCATGCATGAAACTACCTCTTTTCATGTTTGAATCTGAGAAATTAATCTTACTTACAGTATTTAGAATGGAATTTAGCTTAGTTTATGTCTTATATCATATCTTTATTTTATTTTTTCTTTACAGAACCGCAGGGTTTTGGTTTTAAAGAATGACATAGAGGTAGCTCAATTCCAGAGTAACTCTCCGCAGTATCTCACAATATCGGAAGAGTTCTGGAAGGCATTGGTCAAACTCCCAGCGGTTTATGATTATGCTGCCTACCGGAAGGTTCTAGAGAGGTTTGGAACACACTACCTGTCTGAAGGAAGCCTTGGAGGTTCCTTCAAAGTCATCCTCAGCATTGACCAGGAAACCAACAAACAGATGGGTAAAAATTCATAAATCATCAGCTGCTTTATGAGAAACCTAAAGCCTGAAATGAATTTATAAGTAATTGAAACATTCAAATCCATGTTGTCTTTGGGACAAGATCTAGATGTGATATTTTAATGGAGAATTGCATAATATTGATAGAATGCATGTGGGACAAACCTTTACATCACATTCTGTTACATAACACCAAGCCAGTGATGATCTAATTTGTCTTCTTTTCTAATGATCACTGGCTGTGTCTTCCATCCATGCTATGTGGCAACAATGCACCTCTTTCTTTTGCTTTGTCCTCAAGTCCAGCAAAAAAGGAAGTACAATGAATGTGATAGGGTCATACGTCTGTTTCTGATATTCCCCATTGTCACTGAGGACTGCAGGCATGGTGACAATCAACACACATCATCTAGAGGTACAGTGACAATCTTAATATTTCTAGATGTGGTTCTCTCTGATTGTTCTGAATCCTAATTATCCATCACCTCTATAAATTTTTCTAAACAGTCAGCAACAGGAACAACATAGTTAGAAAAGTGGATGTGGAAGGAGGAGACATTCAACATGTTGCAGCACTTAAGAACATGGATCTCAATGATGTGAACAAGAACTGGGAAATGTACACAGACTGGGCTGAGTCTGTTAGATCATTCCCACAAGTCATAAAGCAAAAGGTGAAGGAACATAAATTAAGGGTTAAGACTTCAATATGGTAAATGTATCACATCCTCTTGGATTTCGCAATTTTACCATATTTCCTATTTTGGCAGCTGCGGCCACTGTCAGAGCTGGTGAGGCCAGAGGAGGTTCAGTGTGCTGGGGTGAAGAAGCTGTACCTTCGCAGAGCCATAGAGCAGCACCTTGCTGAGAGTGACCCCTGCCACTGCCAAGCCTGCAGCAACAATGGCATGGCTGTCATGGATAGAAATGAGTGCAAGTGCATCTGTAAGCCTGGCACATCGGGAGATGCTTGTGAGCAAGGCAGTGAAGCGGAGGGTCAGCCAGGTGGGCGTTGTGTTCTGTTTCATACTGGTAAATGCAGATGAGTTCTTGAAATGTTCCCTTTGTCTTAGTTTATCTCCTGCCCATTTAGGAGTGATCCATGGTGGTTGGTCCTGTTGGTCCAGCTGGTCTTCATGTTCTTGGGGTCGGAGGTCGCGAAGGCGTTCCTGCTCTAATCCTAGTCCTCAGAACGGTGGACATCACTGCAACGGAGAACCTGCAGAGACGTCTGACTGTGAAGACCAAGAGCTACAGTATTTAAAGTCAGAGCAATATAAAGTTTGATCCTTCTCATTATGTCTTACATGTATTTGTTGTGCACTATGAAGTTTGAATTATAATCATTAGACTAAATTTTCAGTGAGAAGAATTTTCACACTGATTATCATGAACTACCACTTTATGTTTTCTTTATTTTTAGAACAATGGAGCCTCAGTGCTTTGATCTGACTGTGTCAGCAAAGGAGAAATGTGGACCCCCGCCTGATCTAAACAATGGCCATATTCTGGTGAAGAACAAACAATTACAAGCACTTAAAATTTTTAGTACACACACTTTTGTGACCCAACATGGAAAAACAAGATGATACAATGATAACTTAAACTTAAATAAAGTATATTGCATTCAGGGCTCCAAAATGGTATTCTGAATAGAAATTGGCTATAAAATTAATCTGTTATTCATATTTCACTAACATAACTTCCATCTCATTTTCAAGCATACAGTAGCAAAAAATGGAAAATAATTGCCTACTTGTCACCATGCTCCTCAGGACCCAAAGGACATGTACCTTGTGGGTAGTAGAGTTGTGTACACCTGCAATGAAAGTTACTATCTTGTTGGTGAGAGCATCTTGGAATGTACTACTAATAAAATCTGGTCTACAAGTCCTGGACTTTGCACAGGTAAATTCAGAACTATTATCAAAGTTTAACTTTTAGCATCACATTTCTTTTTTTTTTTTCTTTTTTTTTTTNATTTTTTTTTTTTTTTTTAAGATTTACTGATTTACAATGATGATATGTTCATCAACATTTCTCCAGCTTCAGTCTGCAAGCTTGAGTCCCTTTCTCATGATGTCATAGCCTCTCCATTAAAGCAGTCCTATGGCATAGGGGAGACAGTGACTCTATCCTGCCCAAAGGGCAGAAAGCTAGAAGGGGAAACAACAATTATATGTGATGCCAGTCTTCAATTTTCACCAGACCCAGCGAATATCAAATGTACCAAAGGTAAGTTTCACTCCAAGACAGTAAAGTGCGATAATGGTAATGGTATATTAAAGGTTGGGTCTTGCCAATGGACCTGAATGAACTGTTTTTCTTTTGAGGTATTCGTTATTTTTCTTAATTTCATTTTTAAATTGTTGTCAGCATTGTTGCCAGCACAATATCTCAAAAAGCTGTTAACAGATTTGAATGAAATTTAGTGGTAAATTTGATCATAGACAGGAATGAATATTTGGGCTTCACTAACATTGCATGATATCTAATTTATTTATTTTATTTTTTAAAACTTTTCCAGGTTTATATTTTTTTTTTATTTTCTCATGAACTAATGTACTTAATTGAATTACTGTAAAATAAAACAAAACAAAACTGGCACATCTATCATTATGAGCATTTTGATGCAGATGCAGACATTTTCTGTTAATAAAATTTAGAGTATTGTGCAGCCTTGACAGATGTTTGTGCTAAGTTCTTTCTAATTTAAATATTATATGCTTGACTGTAAACTGTCATAATGTTAACGTTGACACTGCATTGCTCATCATTCCGTGCATTAGTCAGTGAAATTGATTTTGCTGTAACCCAACAGCCAATATACCACAAAAACTCATCTTGCCTTCAGTGCAATGTGAACCATGGAAGAAGTTTGTCAAAGGAAAATGTGTTTGCAGAATGCCGTCTGAGTGCAGGTATGCTTACTCAACTAGCCATGGGTTTATGTAGTCATATTATTTGAATTTCTCCTTATGGATTTGATTTTTTGTTGATATTTTATTTGATGATGTTGATGATGATGATGATGATGATNCTCCTTATGGATTTGATTTTTTGTTGATATTTTATTTGATGATGTTGATGATGATGATGATGATGATTTTATTTATTTTATCTGGTTTATTTAAACAGGGACCATGCACATCCCCAAATAGTGATAACGAAGATGATGATGATGATGATGATGATGATGATGATGATGATGATGATGATTTTATTTATTTTATCTGGTTTATTTAAACAGGGACCATGCACATCCCCAAATAGTGATAACGAAGATGATGATGATGATGATGATGATGATGATGATGATGATGATGATGATATTCTTCGCTTCTGTCACCAGATCATCTTTGGAGTTGTGTGCTATTCATCCTCAGATGGGAAGTTCAGTCCTGCTGAGTGTGTGCAAAATGCAAGCACTTCAGTGTATGGGGAAGAACCTCACAATAGCAGAGGATAGCGCCTGCCAGTGGCCACAACGCAACACTACTGGCTGCACCAGCTGTCACATGTGGGAGACCTGTGATGGTAGGGATACCAGAGGTTAAATTAAATGGCCACAATACAAGCTATAATAATGCACATATTCATACATATTCTCACATCCCTACAGGACAAACCAATGAGTGTCGCTGTAAGGACTCTGCAGATTGTTTGGTCCCAGGATCAAATATGTGTGTCCATGTTGGGGAGGATGTGAATGCAGCAACCCAGACCATGAGCGAGTGTGAAGCAGGACTGCGACGATGTAAAGGAGAAAAGATGTCAATTGTTGGTATCCTGCCCTGCACTTCTTGAGGATGGAGGAAGAGCTCTGCCTCTGACCTTAAGAAACACTTCACATCTAATCTCCTCCTTCATTTACTCATTAATTTTCTGTTGCACATTTCTCATATTTCTGCAGTGAAATAAAATGACATACTGCTTTAACAGACTGTAACAGCATGTATTGCAAGTATATGAAAACAGAATAAAATTGTATGAAAACCAGAAATAAACAACAAAATAAGGACAATAAAGCCAATCCTGAATTTCTTTTCATTTTTGTGCCCCAAAAATAATAAAGGAGGTCTTGTAGTTATTTCAGAAAAATTGAATATGCTGTGTTGCTCCTACCTTTACCTATATGTTGTAAAGTAAGCGCTTTTCTTAAAGTGAAAAATAGTGTTGAAGTTGCATGAACATTCATGGAAAAAAAAGTAGGTCTGGATTTTGAGTGAAAATAGTTTTGTGAATGTGCATGGAGATAATGTGTGAAAATCTGTGTTGTGTACTGAGATGGTCTATTTCAGAAGATGTCCTTTGCTTACCAAACTAGACAGTGCTCAGTCTGCCAAGCAAAACTCCCTGCTGACAGTCTATTCCTGCTACTGGCTCCCTGCCTTTTCATAGTGTGTGTGCATGATGGTGTGAGTGTGTGTTTGTGGCCATGAACCTGCCTGTGAAACGGTGTGAGGACACCAGCTACTTATAGCCCCCATTACGGCAAAACTGCTGCTGACTGATATGTACTGTTGTCTGATATGTATTGTTCTTTGTGTGTACCACAAAGCTCATCTGCTATTACATATGCTCACACTCTTAGGTGATAAACTGAAACTGGCACACAGAGATGTGTGTGTGTGTGTGTGTGTGTGTGTGAGAGAGAGAGAGAGAGAGAGAGAGAGAGAGAGAGAGAGAGAGGTAGAACATTCAGATATGTAGAGTACAACTCTGTATTTCAGTATTTCAAGGGATCTCAAAATAAATTCAGTCTGGTTAAAGCTTTTCTCTCCCCAAATGCCATTGATTACATATTACTGATCATCCAATTTAAAAATGTTAAAACCAAACATTAGTTAGTTTTAATCTGATTTCTTCCAGATCCTAAACACCCAAATGAGACAAGCAAGTGTCTCTTCGACAATTTGTCTCCACCCAGTGGACAATTCCGTGACTTACATGCAAAAAATACTACACAGATGTGACTACCACGTAGATTTCAATAACAAAAGTTTTATTAACAATGTAAAATGACCTAAGTCAGCTTTGACTACTGTACCTTCACCATGCCCTAAACACTGATCACTATGAATAAGCAAGACCCATGCTGCCTGTCCTCTGTCCATTCTGATTGCCCCAGACAGAAGGAGACGTTCCCTGCTTACACCAATCAACAGATTCTTTGCAGACCAACCCCAACTTTGAAAGTAATTCAGAGCGCATTGCGTAAAGATTATGTGTATATACATGTCTAAAGTCTCAATTTATAGATAGATATTGTGTGCAAAGAAGGTTTCTTCTTGAGTATTGTATCATATATTCCATTTCAAAGCTGGAAAGTTAAAGTTGGGTACAGGTTCTTGGTTTATGGAAGACTAAATTAAGTACATTAAGAAGAAAAACAGCAAGGAACAGAAAACAGAGACTGTAATACACAACAAACTTACTCTGCACAAACCCATCATCTTGACTTAGACAGACAAAGGTATAACCTCTTCAAACACCATCCTTAGACATTTGGATGGTGTCTTAACAATTTATCACATTGTTTCTGACACAGACAAAGATATTCCCTTTTTATATTAATCTTCATTTCATTCACTCGGCCTTCAGGTTTGTGGAAATAATTGAACATTGACATTATCTCAAATGACCGTTTACTATCTTTTTCATCGGACAAGCAGGTATCTGACTTCATTTACCAAAACAGGGAAAATCTGTTGCAAAATATCTTAAAATATATGTTCATGATTTTTGTTTTCATTACATTGCAATTACACTTCTTCTTTGTATTACAAAATAAAATTATAAAATGGGTAGCCTTTAAAAAAAGAAAGAGACAATTTATTTGAAAATGGCAGTAATAGATTGGTGAGAGACACAAGTGGTGAAGGACAGTGGGTAATGGTGTCACTGTTGCCACCTCCCACCCAGGAAGGTGGAGGGACTTAGCTGGTTACCAGGCAACAGAGCCCAAAGAACCGCCTCTTCCTCTGTCGGACCAGTGGGTAGGGAGTCAGGTTCAGCAAACTGCTGTCATCTGGGCACAAGAACACACAGATAAGTGCCAAGTTAGACTTTTTTTTTTGTTTTTAATACGATATATGGTTTCAAATATGACACAGTGTTCTCTCTCTCTCTCTCTCTCTCTCTCTCTCTCTCTCTGTGTGTGTGTGTGTGTGTGTGTGTGTGTGTGTGTGTGTGTGTGTGTGCATGTGTGTGTTTGCGTGTGTGTGTTACCTTGGTTCTTCAGTGGTAAAGGCATCGTCTCCCTGAGTTTACTGAGAAGGTTCTTCATCTCCCTCATATCCCTGCAATAACACAAATCATGACTTTTTTGAATATATTTAGAATCATATTTAGAATCAGTCATGCAGTAAAGTTTCATACACACAAGCCTGCTGTTGTATCATAAGAGTTATAAAGTAACAAAGGTGTGTTTGAAACAATCATAGAATAAAATACAGCCATCATGTTTGAGGCATCCCAGATAAAACATTTTAAAATAAAATAACTTTCAAAAAATATTTCAATAAACTACAAATTTTGTAATTTTATTATTTCATAAAAGCTACGCTGAATAAATTCCTTTCATAGGCTGTAGATAGTCACAATTTATGGCATAGTTCTTTCTAATAGTATATACGGAAGCTTACAATTTTCTTTATGTGCATTGTTCTATGTGAAAATATATTCAAAATTCACAGGTGATACATTGTATTGTAATAACCATTTTTTACATTTGTGATCTTATCTATCATGTAAACTTTGATGTCTCTCTCTCTCTCTCTCTCTCTCTCTCTCTCTCTCTCTCTCTCTCTCTTTGTGTGTCTCTCTTTTGCTCACACACACACATACACACACATTTAACTTATTTCACACAGAAACACACATATTCACTGTCTACTCACTTTTCTATATTTTCTATGTCAGTGGCGACCAGCCAGCAGAGCTGAGGACAGTCAGTAGGAGAGGAAGAGGTATCCTCGAGGATGGGAATATCTGAGCTCTCTTCTGTCTTACTGTCGGTCCCAGGAGGGCAGCGGGAATCTTTTCCTACAGGAATAATAGAGGTTGCCACAGAAAAAGAAAAAAAAAAAANTTTTTTTTTTTTTTTTTTTTGTTTTTGTTTATTCCTTTCAGGTTTATATCCAGGTTTTGTTTAAGAGTGTGTTGGTATGATCGTTGGAATGTTGCTGAAAGTTTTAGATGACAATAATTATTGAAGACATGGTATTAATACTCTTATTTTGAAATCTGGTAAATGCTGTGATTTTCTTCTGACATGTTTGCCTGTTTTTCTTTTCTGTTCTATTATTTAAGGTTCTTTAAACATTTATTAAAATAACAGAAAGAGAATCAAACCATGCTGTACATAAACCTGCATTCAGTCCTGCACCAGGACACATAGTCATGGGCACCCCTAGTTAACCCGTATAAACTGCGAGTAATGGGTGAAAAAAGTATTTTAATTTATGAATACTGGTAAAATAAATAGCTAAAAATAGAAGTGAGCAGGTTGCAGGTAAAAAAAGAGGAAAAAAGCAATTTAAAAAAACATAATCATGAATAATAATTTTCAGTGTCACTGTTTTTTTTTTTTTTGAAAATCCTTCCCTTGCCTTCCTGTCCTAATTTTTCCAAAATAAAGTGTTCAAATAACACAACCACCTTAACATCAGTGTTTCACCTGATAACACATAATGTATGTGTACAGGTCCAAATGTACAAGTGACGGTGGTTTTTAGTTTCTTTGTGAAAGCTGTCTACTCTTGGGACTATATCCCCTGGCTGAAACATATATTTTCTTCCGTGCTTGGACAGGTTAAATAAGTTGACAAACAATTTAATAGACATTGTGTTCACCTATCTCAAACATATTTGAAGTCTCTGGCTTTCTGGAATGAACTGAAACCAATGATAAGCTGGAAGGTAGGAAAAACAATTGTAATATTTACTGCTACAGTAGTATGTTTTGGGAAATGGTTTTCAGTGATATAACGTGTATGTGGGTTGTATATATTGGGCTCAAACATTGCAAAACTGCAGGTAGGGTCCTTTAATACAGTTTTTGAAGAAGCGATGCAAGTCAGCAGCATATTAATCAGTTGATTGGTGTGTTTAATTTCTTTTGTGCCCTCTTGTTGTAGTCTCTGTTGAGGCTCATTTGTTTGTTGGCCAAACCTAAGCTAAATGCAAAACCCCTTTAAACTGAATGTAGAGCTAGGATTGTACTATATCATTGTGTTCATGATAATACAGTACAAATATATTCTTTTTTTTTCTTTTTTTCTTTTTTTATCACGATATTGATGATAGTGCAACATGATGACCTGTTGATGCATTTTCATAACATGTAAAAAGAAGAAATAAACAAGCATGCTAAACAAAGCTTGCTTTAAAAATGAGTTCCTAAAAGCAAGCTTCCTCTTCCTCTATTGTTTGGAAGTTGTTTAATTGACTAATAGCCAGTAGTGGAAGCAAAACAAATTTGTTTTTCCACCTGAAGCAGAAACACCCGGGTGAATACCAAGAAAGTCACGTCATGTGAGGGGACGAGCCAAGCAGCTGTGAGTGACGTTGACACTGTCAAGAATAGCTGTAGCATTAAGTAAGATGACAAAAAAAAAAAAAAAAAAAAAAGCAAATGGAAGCCTTTAAGAAGAAAGAGCAACGTTTCTTAAAGCTTGACACAAGATACAACATCCTGACAAGGAAATGTTTTTTAGACTGCTCTATCAGCAATGTATGAACAGTGTTAGGTTAGCTGCCCCAATCACTTAAGTTGGGGTCTTGCCTCAAAACTGGATTTGTGGTCAGGCCTGACTTGCACTACCATGTGTGTGTGTGTCTGTGTCTCTGTGTGTGGTGTGTGTGTGTGTGTGTGTGTGTGTGTGTGTGTGTGTGTGTGTGTGTGTATTTGTGTTTTCCTTATCTGTAAGTTCTTGTCTACATGTTTCTGACTTCCTAGTTCATTTGATTGCAGTCCATTACTGTTATTATTTGCACTAAAAACTCAAGGCATTTTAAATTTTTTAATGTCTTTTTCTCAATGTTTTATATTTGGGGTCGAGGGTTTCACTTGTTTTGGACTTCAGTTTACATGTGCACTTAAAGTTTGCAGTCATTTTATTTGGTGATACTATTTGTGTTTTATACAATGACTAGCAGGTCAAATTAATTTGAGTAATTGTTTGCAAACTAAAATATTGCAGGATGCAGTTGTTATTTCTACTTTTACTGAAAGGAAAGACTCAACTGTGCTTACTTTTATATACTTTTATTCATTTTTACTTATATTTTTATCATTTGCAGTGTTGTTTATTCCTGCAATCATCAGTAAAACATTGAGGGTTACATTTCTCATATTGGCATGAATATTACTATTGCAAAAATAGCTCGTGATATTATTTTAAGGCTGTATTGCTCATTGCTGTGTGGAGTCTGTATTTGAATGCAGGTAGGCGTCTGGTGGCCTGTCTGGCATTAACAGGTCATTTTGGGTCCATAATTGATTTTGAGATAATTGCGGGTAAGGAGTAGGATGCAGTATTAAACTTTGCAGGTTTGGGTGGAATACAGGTTTGTAATATGGAGGACAAGCACACATGCTAAACACACACACACACACACACACACACACACACACACACACACACACACACACACACACACACACCATAGTGAAGTTAGTTTAAAAACAGTATTTGCCAAGGGGGCTTTTCATGTATTGACCTTTCCTGTGGAGCTGCAGGGAGCCCAGCAAGCAGACAGATTTGAGCATCTCAGTGATGTACATTTCCAGACAGCACTGCAGCTGGATGAAGAGCCTGCAGATCTCAGGGTGGATTTCCCCATCTTCTGGCCTGCAGTGGCACAAAGCGGGAAAACAGGAGGTTATTGTCTCGCTGGAACTTCTCACAATGTCACAATGAATATAGACTAAAAACATAGTTCAGTTTGGGGGGATTTTTTTTTTTTTTTTTTNTTTTTTTTTTTTTTTTTTTTTTTTTTTTTTTTTTTTTTTTTTGTAATAACCCAAAGGGGAACAAAGTCATGGACACCCTTTTCATGTCTCATGTTTTAACTTCAGTCCAGCTTAGTGTATTTTTTGATGCTCATGGTTCCACTCATAAGGCTTAGATTACTGTTCAGCATCCCTTTCAACTACTTGCAGTTGCTTTCTAAGTAAACAGGAAAATGCAAACTTCATTATAAACTTAAAGTTCTGTTTAAAGCACAAACTGGCATTATATGTTACTTGACTGGTGCGATTTGTCATGTCTAGAAAACTTAATGTTCTGGATTGTAAATGCTTAAATATGAAGTGTATTCTAGTAATCATTTTTGAAATGTGTAGATAAGATCATGAAAACTCTGATTGATATTTAGCTTTTAGATTATTTTCATTTTTCAGCATGTATACATCTTCCTTTCAGCTACATTTTGAAGTTCACACACCCAACTTCTCACAAATATAAACTGCAGCCCAAATCAAATTGTTGAGTTTGTATTTGAGATTACAGTATTATCAGTAACCACTGACAATTACTACAAATCCTTAACAGCAACTGCTAATATCAAAAAAGCTTATGAATATCAAGATATTAAAAAAATACAATCGCTATTATAGATTGAAACTTTTAGAAAAGAGAGGGTCTGTGGAGACTGTATAAGATGAATAGCAAATAAGCACAATCTGCTCCATGAGATTTGCTACTGTTACAGCAAATAAGATCAAAACTGACTGACTGCATTTTATTGATTTACTTATTTTGCAAGCATTGCATCTTTATATGTGTCAGTTTAACTGCCTGAGAATGTGTAAGTATAATAATATGTAAATTAATACACTACAGAAGTTCAAACATAAACCTCACTTTCAGTGTTTTTTATTTACCCAAACCTGATCAGCAGCTTTTATGAGACAACACAGAAACCTCACACCCATATAAATGTGGTGCTGGAGGGGAAATACAGCCAGTGATATTCAGTGGGAGTGATATCACATGGGGAAAGTGACGGTGAAAAAAAGGCGTGAAACTTGCACCTGGTACAAACATGTCTCACAAATCATGCTACTGCATTTCCCTCTTCCAGCAGTGAGCCTTGCCTTCCCATCCATATTGTGTTGACACGGTGCTTCCTTCTACAGTTGTATTGTTGCTGAAGCACAGCTGCCATCAATGCTATCCTGCTTATCAGCTTTCCTCTAGCACATTGGAGAGGCCCTGCATCACTCAGCCCATTCAGACACTGCCTTTATTTGCTTAAAGGGAAATGATCAGTGCTGCCTAATTCAAGCTCGGTGTCTCTCTACTACTGGAGATGGACATTGAAATGACCTGAAGAGCTTTTAGAGAAGAGAGTTTAGAGTTAGTGGTTTTGATGATTATGACAGTGATGCTGATGATGTTATCAGTGGGAACTTGAGAGTTTAAAGCTTCTTCACTCTCTATTTCTACTGTGGTGGCATCACCAGCAGGAAATTCAACCATAGAACTATAATGCATAGTACTTGTCTTGGAGATACACAGGCATAACTGAAGCTAGCTGTATAATTATAAGCCACAGTGCATCATCTAAAGTATCTGCACACTAAACTGCACTTACTTTGCTTTTTAAATAGGATGTTACTAAAGTAATAATAAATAATAATATTAAAAAGCAGCCAAGGTGACTTTACCCTGCTTAAATGGATGGCATATGTGATTCGTGCCTCCAAGTGACAAGAAACATGCACTAAACGTGTTTTCTGGCAAACTGTATTAGTCTTTCACGTACATATGACTCAAAGCCTGACATTACATGCAAAGTTTCTGTCATGAATGTAACAGAAAGTGAAGGGTATATATTTTTAAATCCTTTATATTGCAGGAAATTGCAAGTGTATACATGATTGAATTAGGAAATACTGCAGGTCACAGTACAATGTAGAGAACAATACTTTTAGTATAAAGAAAAAATCAGAGTAAAGATGAGACACCATGGAAGTGCTAATATTTACTGTGAATGCATTCAGTCATTTCACAGGCCAGTTTGTCTATATGCTGTATCTAGTTATCATTTTAATGAATATGGCTGTTATTATCTACAGTTAACCTGATGCTGTCACTATGATGCTTTGGCACTGGCAAGAAGCGAGCACTGCAGGCATTCTTCTGATCTTTCTCATTACTGCCTTGAGTCTGTCCAGTTGTTTTTGGAAGTATGTTTAGAGGTGCCAACCCAACTAGGTCTTAGCCTCAGTGAGGACCTTCAATCTTGAGCTCACTTCTTCCACTGGCACTAATACACAGTGAAGGTTGTGCTTAATGGCAAGTGCACATCACAATCTTGCATCATTGGTTTTGTTTTAGCCAACTCTATAATAAGCATCCGCATTGCAATGTGCTGTGGCACCATTTCTTACTTAGAATAGAATGAAATAACTTTAATCATTTTAGGGATGACTGCGTGGCATTCATTACTATTTATAAATGAAATAATCAACCTGTTACAACCCCAATTCCTATAAAAGTTATGCACTGCTACAAATGAGCAAGTACATATTGCCCATTACTGAAAAGCAGATTTTATAATGACTGTAACAGAAACACAGCACTCATTCACACACACACACACACACACACACACACACACACACACACACATGCTCTCACACACAAACAGACACAACAATGTAAAAGCCACTGACTGTTCACTGTCTCATATTTCAGTATCTGGAAGCATTCTGTTTTTATTCTATTTGAAGCATTAATCTTTTAGGCTCAGCTAATGGGAAGTGGGCCAGTTGCTGTTGTAATTTGTTCCTCTTAAATCTGCCCTGTTTATCAATTAGAGATAACATGGTTTGTTGAAGATCACCTTTTTTTTTTTTTTTTAAGGCTTGAGAATAAAAGTAAACATTTTTAAGGCTTACGTAAAAACGTGGCTAAAGCAGAGATGCTTCTGTAAATCAGAGATGTACCTTGGTCAAAAAAAAAAAAAAAAAAAAAAAAAANAAAAGCTTTACAACTTTTGGTGCAGCAGTCTTGCTGCGCCCTGTTTGGCCGCTTTGGTTGAGTTGACCCATTCAGCACCGCGGCTAGCTCCTCTGAGGTTTCAGCACCTTGGACAGCGTCTCGCATACTCACCCAGATATCAGGGAGAGACTCTGGTGTGCTGCTCTGGCCATCTCGCAGCCTTTAGTTCGGGTCTTTAGCATTTCAGCCCGTAAAGAAGGACAGTCGACGGTGATTTCACCAATGGAGATGACCAGCTCGCGATAAAGAGCCACAAGCGTATTAAACTCTTGGACGATCTGTGTTAAAACGAAATGATAAAAGCACCTAAATGAGTTCATCCTGAAATGGTCTAAGCCATCAAGCACCACTCAAACGTTTGCTTGAATATGGCTCCCTAACACCTTGTTTGTTGCAGTAGAATATATTGCATTGGCCTGCAGTTTGAATTGTCAACATGAAAATGTGTCAGTCCAGAACAGCAAAGAGACAATGCTAATCCACCAATCTGCCCTCATTATTCTAATTTTTTTTTTTTTTTTTTTTTTTTTCCAGAGTAAGGACAACAATTTCCTAGTCTGGCTGCATGGTGTCATACTTCAATAAAAGTATATTTTGTACAATGCAGACTTGCACATATGCTCTCACTAAAGTGCATTCATCGTAGAACCCAGCCTTTTAAAATAGCCTGAATAGTCAGGAGTATGGTGAATGAATCGATTTTTCATTGAAGAGGGTCCCGTTATGATAAGTTTGTTTGTTGAACACACACCTTGTTCGTTTAGAGCAACTTCTGCATAGCATCCTGCTATCCTACGAGGCTCCATGACGTTCACTGATGTATGAAAGGGTGAAGCAGGCTATACATATGCTATTTCTTGTAAGGATCTGTCAAACAGACTCATTGCTCCGTATAGACAACTCTGTGATTTAGGCTATTTGAGGTGAGCCAAAATCACCAGCAGTTTTCTACCTTCAAATGTGAATCTCACCATCAGTCTGCACGCCGAGGTGATATGTTTGGCTTCACTACCGACAAAGCAATGCAAATGCATATAGCTATTTTTAGTCTCCCAGGCCGGGTTGTAGTCTTTTAATGCAGCTATTAACAGCACTAGTACGTGCACTGTGCTTACACGGGATAGTCGATCGTCCTCGAACAAAGAAAGGCTGTGAGAATAACAGAGCATTTCTTATCAGAAGCACCATGCAGGCATCTACATGTCGCAAACCTACCATTCTGCAGTCGGCCACAGCGCGCTGGGCTTTGCGGGTACTTTCAGTGCTCTCCCTTCTCTCTGGGTCTCTGTAAGGAGGTTTGCCGATCTGAAAGATGTTCCCGGCGGATCTGGGGCGATTTTTGCGCCCGTTCGATGCAGAACTCATGCATACACATCTACTAATAAAACAACCCTAATACAGAACGGTTTTGTTTTTGTTTTTTGCCTTGTCTGTTCCACCCCAAACTCTACCACTCTGCCTTCTTTCTTTACCCCCCTGCACCTTACTCTTCACCTTATTCTCTTCTCCGTTTTTGCTCTATTGTCCTTCACCACACTATTAGCTCGGATGAACCTCGATTGTTGTTATTGCTCAGTTTATGTGTCAAGTTCCTCCCCTCTCTCTAGTGTGGGAGATGGAGCAAATATTTTCCCTCCGAGTGCAGGAAAAGTACCGGATGAGCGCCTGCGACTCCTCTCCGCATTGCCTCGACTGCGACGGGGCGCAAGTCACCTTCACTCCAGCAGCAGACGGTGCACTGTGAAGATTTCACACCCAACACAGAGTCCAGCTAGCTGAGCTGTCTTCTCTGTCGCACCGATGTCTGAAGGAGAAGATTACATTCACGGATGTTCACCAAATGCAACCATTTTTTATGATTGCGCGTTTCCATTAAGCACCTATAAGACGGGTGATAACGATCTTTTCTTAGCGTCACAGCCCCCCCACAGAGACGAAAGAACGTTGCGAATGTCACCGCTGTCAGATTCTCAGCCTTTAGCCTGCGCTTAGACTGTGTGATGGAGAATTTCCAAAAACTTAATCCCTGGTTATCGTGGTGTCCGTTCGGCTCCTAGTTTCTGTTTCTTCCAGTGTTTCCAGTCGACTAGGCCGATATCTAACCTTGGCGAGGCAGCAGAAGACTTGCAGCGGCTGCAGGCCTGACGTGGCTCTGTGGCTGGCAGCACTGCGCACCCATAGGATGGGGAATACTAATAGAACCCATCAAGTCAGACCCCCGCCCTGAGCAGCATGTATTAAACGTGTTCAATTCTGGTCAGGTTACTGAGCACAGGCTTTAGAATTGCGATCATATTCCAGTTTTCATACTGGAATTTAAAGTGTGCCTGACTTGGCCATGTTGTATGAAATTTTCTATGAATATGTACCAGGTATTTACATAATGGGCCCATTTTAAAGGGACTTTAAGTGTGCTTGTGTAATTAGTATGAGCCCTATTCTCTTCATGGGTTTTAATACCCAACCTCTCGCTTAATGTTACAATTTTCTTAGGCATAATATATGTATGGGTAGTGGGATTACAATGACCTAAATATATTATCCTGTCTTATAGTAGGTTTATTACTGGTTACTGGAGCATTTACTGTTTTTTATTCATTGATTAGACTTTATTGCCCACATAAACGTGCCATTTTTGGTTATTCTATGAAAAGTTTTATCCCAGCTGCCCTACAATCACTAAATGTAGTCAATGGACAAATACCCAATGTATTTGTCCTATGAAAAAAATTAAGTCACTAACTATTGGTCCTTAAATAGGTTAACCTGCCAAAATGAAAAAAAAAAAAAACTTTTTTACATTAGTAAAGATTGATAATGATTTGAATGACCTTTATTATATGGAAGCCAGAACATAAGATCTAATTAGCTCATCAGTCGGATAAAGTTTTGGCAGTTTAAAACTTTGTGAAGGTCTGTTTCCTGGTAAATTTGTCATTGATTTTTGATTTCAGTGAGTTTCTACATTAAAATGAATAATTCCTAAAATATTGACCTTTCCAGCTTTCATTTTATTATCTTTTTATGTTGTCTTTTTAAATTTTCCAGTGTAATAATTTTATGTTTTATATGCCCAACGTTATTTAAGTCCATAGAAATAAATGTACATAACTGTATTATTTCTGAATAAATATGCAATTTGGCCACAATGTGGCTGTAAAGCCATCCACTCTTTGTGCTTCTATGTAAACTTTATTTACTCCATAATACAGTTACCACAATCAATCTAAAAAAAAACAAAAACAAAACAAACATAACCATGTTTTCCTTCCAAAGATTGCTTTAAATTAAGCAAAAACAAAAATTTTCTCGTATATAAATAAGATATGCTTGTATAATATAGCACACAGTGCTACAACAGTCTAGAAAAAATTATCAGCCATTGCCAATTTGAGAGTTACAGTTGGGAGGATACAGTATACAGTATGTAGACAAAGAGTTCCATAAACTCTGACACACTCATACCAAAGAAACGCATAAAAAAAAGAAAAAAGATTCTTAGAAGCAAATCTGAAATTAATGATGGGGCATTAGCAGGAAAGTCCACTCAAAAACAAAGATTACTCATGATATTGCCTTGATTTCCTAGTTTTAATTTCTTCTAGATTTATGAATGAAATCTTTTTATTCCAAAGCCAAGGGACAGTAAAAGCTATTACTTGTGTTATCATCATGTGAATCTAAAAAATCCTGTGAATTTACTTGTGTTATTTTCTGTGTTCAGGATAAAAAAAAAAAATTAAAAAAAAGTACAAATATGATCACACATAGGCATACACAACTTATAATTATGCCTGGAAGTAACAGTGAACCATTTTCTTATTCTATGAAATTCAAGTACATCACAAGTGAAGAAAGATAATCTGGTTAACTTCACTGATTAGGCGTAATGCAGTTTGTCAGTGGATCATGTTTTTTTTAAATAAACTCCTGCAACTTGTAGGAACTGTAATTACAACAACACACACACACACACACACACACACACACACACACACACACACACACACACACACACATGCAGTGTCATACAGACCAAATAATATGGGTATCATATTAAGACAGAAAAGTGGATTTCCAAACATCCCACTACTGTTTTCCCATTTCAATAATTTATGAATAAGAGACAACAAGCTGGTATATTGTCTCTCCACCAAACCCTGCGGTGTAATTTTCCCTTCCCATGGATGCTATATGATCTTGTGTGGTCCGTGCTTTATCTCTAACTTTTTACTTCACCCTGCTCCTTCCACCCATCAGTCTCATTTCTTCTTTCTCCTCTAAGAATTTCACTTTTGTTCTTACTGTCAAAAGGAAGGGAAGAAGAGGTAGCAGATGAAGCAAAAAATGAAGAAGCCAATGACCCAGTTGACTGAGTAGATATAGATGATGACCATGTCCATGTCAAAGCGCCAGCCTCGGGAGTCTTCCTCAAAGTCCATAGCACCCAGGCGGTAGCCTCCTCCATGGGAGAACTGGCGTCTAGCAGTGGGAGTGGACTGTCTCTGGAAGCCTGGATGAGTGACAAATGTGGAGCTAATTTTAAGGATATTTATTTTACTGTGTCAATTACTAATACTTATAAATAAACAGAGTAAAGTGGTAAAGTTGTACAGATGCAACTGAAGCTAAACAGTTTAACACTGAGTTAATTATATTGTACTACAGTGCTGCAGGCTTCATGTAGAGCTACTGAAAACATTCCTCCAAATTAGTGTTTTACAGTCATCTGATGGATATATATATATATTTAGTCTAATCTGATGAAATTATCTCTAGAGAAATTGTTTACAATTTGGCAGAATCAAACTTGCCTCCAAATATATGAAAGAGTTTTCTGCAGCTTGGAAGAGGCCATTTTGCACAACTCGTTTTCTGGAAGTTTTGTTTCCATGACAGGTATTCCTTTGGGAAGAATGTCCTTGCAGTTTGGTTTAGCTCTGTGAGAAAGACCGTTAAACATACAAACTATTAGCACCTCCATTTTCTCTTCTTAACTTGAAAGATTCATGCTTAATTTATTCAGTATACTCAAAAAAAAAAAAAAAAAAAAAAAAGCAAAAGCATGCAGATGCAATTGCACAAGACTCGTCTCATTTTCTCCCTGTGACCTTGGCTTTGGTAATCAACACAAGAATCTTATCTAAAATCCTTGTCACCTAATCACCAATGAGAGCCCTTCATGTGTCTGTGGTCCTCATAAACCATTTTGCCTTTTATGGCTACAGCAGTGTCCCTAACACTCACTTTCTCCTACATACATCTAGGAGTAGGCCAACCTGAATCACAGAACTTCATTACTTATTCATAGAAATCAGACCAGATAATGTGAAATGTTTCTGTCTAATCAGTGTGTGGAGATCATGAACATCAGAGATCATCAACATCAGAGTATACAGGAGAACAAAGGGATATTATTATCACATCTTGACTGTGTAATATATTTGTATAAAGAGCACAGCACTAACACAAAGTTAGGGTTTTATTTTCCCCAGGAAGACCCTACTAAAAACAATCATACTCACTATAAGGTAATGCAATCTTTACCATAAATGCTACTGTGAAATTTTCTTCTTATTTTTTAAATTTAATATTTAGATTGTGTTTGATTTTGTTGACATGGTCTGGGTGACTCATCTGTCTGGGTTGACTCTGCTCCTTGTCGGACATCTGCAGCTGGTCCCTTTGAACAATTGTAGCTTAGATGTCATCTTTTCAATAACTAACACCTGTAGCTGCAAATATACAAAAGCCTGTATCTACGTATATGACTCTCACTTGTATTTTCTCTTATTAAGTGATGAATTTTTAGATTACATATTTAAATTGCTTATTTTCCTGACTTTTTTTAAAAATTGTTATCATTACTATTCATTGATCTAGAGTAGCAATTAGAATTTTAAAGCTACCCTGTGGAATATTTGTAAGTTCAAGTAGACATACAGTAACAACATAACTTAAAACTAATAGTTATATTTACTTACCCTTTTTGAGGCAATTGGTTTCCTAGATTTTTTTAAGTAAGATGAACTTGTCACATTTTACAGGGTACAAATGGAGGTATTGCTCATCTACAGCACTACTAGTGGACAAATATTCCACAGGGTAGCTTTAAAATTCTAATTGCTACTCTAGATCAATGAATGAAACCAATTGCCTCGAAAAAGGTAAGTAAATATAACTATTAGTGTTAAGTTCAAGTAGACATACAGTAACAACATAACTTAAAACTAATAGTTATATTTACTTACCTTTTTCAAGGCAGTTGGTTTCCTACATTTTTTTAAGTAAGCTCAACTTGTCACATTTTACAGTGTATCATGTTCTGACAGTTGGACGCACAAAGGTTATGTTATGTCATGTTTAACAGAATAAATAGATACAATAGAATAGAAAAGAATAAGTGGTGGTGCAGTAGCTAAAAAAGGAAAGGAAGAAGACCACTAGCCATGTTAAATGATATGGATTCCTAAACTGTCACAAGTTGGCAACAATTTATGAAGAAGGAAAATGATTGAACATAAATTGTTTACAAGAAACTCTACATGGTGGTGATAAATAGACATTATAAGTATTTCAAATCATGTATTTCTGCTGTAAGTACTTTCTGGCCACCAGTTCACCTTTCTGAAAGAAGACATGTGTGATGATTGTTCTGCAGAGGGGGCAGGGCGTGTTAGTGGGACTGTTCTTAGCCAGTGTCCTCAGACAGGGTTCACGGAAGATGTGGTTGCAGGGATGGCACATGTAAGGGCTGAAGTATATATCCAAACACACAGCACAGATGTAACCTTCTCTGTCCCCAACAATCACATCTTCATCATCCTCACTGCTGCTGGATAGGTTCTCTGTTGAAGTCTGCATGTGGAGGAAAGCCAGAGAGATATGAGAGAGAGAAAGTGTGTGTGTGTGTGTGTGTGTGTGTGTGTGTGTGTGTTTGGGAGAGATTATGTGCTATTGATAGATACAGCAGCATCCATGCATACTGTATTAATTCATATCCATTCTTGTTAAATGCACAAGCTCCTTCTCATGCAGATGAATATAAAGTTGAAAAGCGTGCAAACTATCATCATTAAAGAAATATGATGACAAATAGATTTCTAGTGTTGACATGGAATGAACTTCTCAGAAAAAAAAAAAAAATCAGAGCATCTCGTATTGCAAAAAAGTGAAATAAAAGAAAACCTAGATATATGACCCTCCACAGATGAGATTTTGCACGTATGTTACCTCTAAATAATATTACTGTCAGTCTTTTTTATATCCTCTTGAGATTCTTTGTAAAATGCTGTTTTAGTTTCAGTCACTCTATTTGATGGGTGCAAATTTAAGACCTACATGCGCAGCATAAAAAGACATGTGAGAACATGAGGGTGTTAGGTGTGAGTTCAATGTAGTGAACAGTCTGTCACCCTATAATTCCATTCACATTCTACAGCATGAATACAATTTACTAGTGAAAATAGTTTGACCTTGATGTTGACCTTCACAGAAAACAGAAATGTATTATACAGTATATCCTATATTCTATTCTGACTTGTTTTTTTGTCTAGCCATTTGGTAATCAAAACTGTCACTGCTTCATGGATAGTTTTGTTTTTTTTTTTTTTTTNTTTTTTTTTTTTTTTTTTGTGAATCACAGTATGACTCAAGTATATGTTCTTCTTTATGTAAAACTTTGTTTTTTCTGCTGCGGGTGACCAGTCCACCATAATTTATATTATAGTCATATAGACCAATGCCACTGCCACTCACAACCCCCACATATTTCCTGTGTGCTCAGCACCCAAACTACCCTTCCTCCCAAGTTCATCTCCACCTAAATCTACAATCAGCTCCCTTCTTTCAAATCATAAATTTAAGTCATCTAAGAGGATAAAGAAACTCATTTTGAGAAGAGTGTCTGGGGCTCTCATGTCCCCTGCCTGCCTTCCTCATCTCAGATGTGTGCAGCCAGACCTCTTGGGACTGGTGTCTCAAACTTCAATCTTCTAACACCTAAGGGTGCTCCCAGAGTAATTACCACTTTCTCACCAGGGTGAACTCCAGGGACTTTCCTGTCGCACCATCCCTGCCTCCCAAGGTGTGTCCTTAACACTGAAAAAAGAGTACAGAGCCAACTGCTCCAGTGTAATCATGGCTCTCCTCTGGCAAAAGGCAGTGTAACATGGCAGCTTTGCCTTGATTACTTTGGTAAATAAACAAATATAGACAAACTAATATGCCATTAAGAGGTCAAATGTTTAGATTATACAATTAAATCTTTTATATACTCGCTATAGCTGCTGGATAAAGTAATTGCATATCCCAGTGCTCAGTGCCTCTCAGTCACACAGGATGACACAGCTTCCTGTGGGGAGCTGGATAACAATAACAACTGCGCTGACTTTGGCACATTGCTCACTGTATCCAGCTAGTGCAGCAGGACGTTATGCCTAAACGTAGAAGTACTCTCAATGAACTTCTTATAAAAGTGTAAAAAGTGTATAAAATGACTTAGTCAATTAATGAGGGGGACTGAACAAATATAGGCATCATAGATGCAAATTGTGAGATGGAAATTGTCCACTGTCTGAACCAGAACTTGTGATCAGAAGGGTGCTAGTTCAAATCCTAGACAGGCTGGCAAAATAGGGGAAAGTGAATGACAAAACTCTCTCTTCTTTTACTCTATTCTTTTACTGAATACTCATTTTTTTGATCCCCTATTGAGAAAACTCTTAAATGCCAAATGCTCCAGTGGAGTTTCTCAATGGATAATAGCAGAGTGTTGTAGTTGTACTGATCAACTCCCAAGTGAGAATGTGTTTAACTGTGCTAATGTAAAATAGGATGGTGCTGAAAAACAGCATGCATACTCAATAAACCTTGATAATAATAAATGACCATGCAAGCACAATCAATTCCCTCTGGTTAAATACAAGCTTAAAGTTAAATGACTTAAATTAAATAATTATTCAAATTACAATTTACTTTGATAATTTCAGAGCAGGAAGCAGTTTTATCAGAGGAGATATTAAATATAAGAAACTTGATTTCCTTCACAGTCTCACACTATGATTCCAATTCCAGTAGAAAAGTCTTTTCTTATGCCAGGCTTTCACATTGAGCTTTATACTTGCTATATTTGTTAAGCAAGTGGGGAAAGACTTGGATACAAATAATGCAGTCTCCCTCATTCTGTCCCACATAAACTATTCCATAATAATGGAAACAACTATATCTGCTAGATTCAGAGAGTACGCACATAATATGTTTGCATTATGGCCAAAAATTAACGTGCAAACTCCAATGAGTGAAAAGAGAATTAGAAAGTGGATATTCTATTTCAAAGCAACATTCTGTTTAGTAGTCAGAATAATTTCAGTCCACCAATGTGACTGCAGAACTGCAGCTGCCAATCAGAATGGAATCTGCTCTTTTGTCTGGGTGGTTTGGAAGGGCTTTCTCTCTGAGCCTCATCATGCAACTAATTCAGATGTAACACCACTTTAAACTGCACAGACAGTGACTATTGAGATGAGCTGGCTGCTGATAGGCCTGTCAGGGACCAGAGTCTAGATGAAATGAACATACACAAACGCAGACACAGACACACACATACAAATGTATGCATACTCAGTTGCATAAACTGTTATAAACTACTATAAATATTCATTGTATCACACTCAGAGTCCTCAGAGCTGTATTTAACAAAAACTATGACCAGTTATTTTTAAACAGTGAGATATGATTAAATAAAGCCACTGTGTCTTGTTTTTCCTCATACAGTGTGAAATATCTTACTAATGCACATGTTAATGATTGCACTTGGAAAGAACAAATTTTGGAAATTACATAGTAATTAGTTACTAATAATCAGGAATCCTTTCAGTAGTGGATAATCACATCAATCTGAGGCTTTCAGTAGCCTCAAAACTTATGAAGCAATTTAATTGCATTAACATAGTATCAACAGGAAAAAATAACACAGTAAGCAAATTATTTACTGATTTAGTCACCAGCTTTCTGGTGACTAAACTTTACATGTTTATCCTAGCGTAGCTTATAGATGATGCAGAGGGGAAAGGTTAAGTGAAAAAGGACTTCTAACAAACCAGAACATCTCTCTTTACTCTCTATTTATGTTTTTGATTTGCAAAGAGGAAACAGATATCAATCTCACCTGTCTCTGGACAAGACAACAAACATATTTCCCAGAATTTCCAAACACTTCTTAAATCCTAACAACTGTGACAAATCATTTCACAGAAGAGCAATTTCAATATTCAGTGTCACAGTCATCATTCACCTGTCTGCTCTCCTGCAGTTGACTTTGTCTCCATCTCTCCTTCCTCCTCTGCCTCCTCCTCAAACACTTAATCCTGTTCTTCTCTCTTTTACTCATCGTCCTCTCAGGAAATGGGGCAGAAGGTGACACCAACGATGGAATTAAGGTCTGAGTCATCACCTCCATCACACCGTTACCCCCTTCATTGTCATCCTCCACTTCTTCTTCTTCTTCTTCTTCTTCTTCTTCTAGCTCTGACCTGAGCTGGAGATCTGAGCTGTTAGCAAAATGGGTATGTGTCTGAGTCTGATGTCTTTGTGATGACAGTCTAATCCCTGCCCCTGTCCTCACTTCTGTCCAGAATGGATCTGGCTCTGTGAATGAACCAGATGGGTATTGGTGTAATTCCCCCACAGCTGTCCCAAGTGAAAGTCTCTGTGGTGAAAAAGGTGTGGATCTGGTTTGGATGGGAGGTTGGTGGAGAGCAAGAGACACTGACCTCGCAGATGGCAGAGGGTATCTTGGGTTTGTGCTGTTGGTGGTCCGAGAGCAGCCAATACTGCGAGGTCTGGGACGTGGGTGTCCTCTCTGCATGTTGTCTGATATTTCTTGGACTTCCATATCACTGTTTATCCAAACATGTGGGTGACTGCGAGACAAGGTTTCCATGCCACCTCTCCCCTCTCTTTCCCAGGCTTGATCTCCAAGTGTATTAGTTCTCTCACTCTGTCTCTGAATTTGCCTTCTTCTTTCTTCACCATACTCCCTATCTCCTTCATGTTCCATGCTTTGTGTCTCTTGGGTTCCTTCTCTCCATCTTCCTCTGTCCCTCTTTCTTTCATCCCCACTTCCAGTCTTTCTGTACACTTTCCTCCCTGGCAGGGTGGGTCTCACCAGGTGTTCCACACTGGTTAACCTTATCTCTCCCTCTGGATCCGTAGTCCTCACCTGAGGGCTTGCAACCTCCAAGGTTAAGGTGTCAGTCTTAGGTGGCATTTCATTTTTACTGCTTTCACCCCCGGTATCCTCAGTTTCATGACCACCATTTCTACTTGAGCCATTTACACCACTGGCTCCAGCATGGGAGCTCACTGCCTTGCGCTCAAGCCACTCAGACACCAGAGCACATGAGATCCAGCTCTAATCATTTAGCCATGTCTTTCCCATCTCTTTCTGACGTCTCTACCCTCATCTCGTACTTCTGGATTGTATAGGTTGATAGTCTTTTCCCTAAGAGCTTAGGGGAGTGTTCCAGTGTAAAGCAGTGATCAGTACAGCCTTCTGCCCTGTCCTATCCTGCCCCTGTCAGCCCCCTGGGACATTCCACACTGCTGACAAAGCCCACCCTGCTAGTAAGCCCCATTACAATAGGTGCACTCTTCACAGCCTCACTATTGTCCAGAGTGACTTATGGAAAAACACTACTATGCAAACAATGAACTCATAAAAAAATAAGTTGAAAAAACCAGAGCCATCTATTGTTCTCTACTACCACGGTGTCAGCTTTTTCCCTTCTGGTTGTTAAGCAGAGCACAAAGTGACTGTACAGTATATACATATGCCTATGTGTGTGTGTGTGTGTGTGTGNGGGGGGGGAGGTAGTACGAATTGTCACCAAAGTTGTTAAATAACTTTTCTTAATTTAGTGTTGTTCATTTTGTGCTGTTGTATCACTGGCAAAGACATCCAGCGTACATCACTTTCAATTGCCGAGAAAATTAGAAATTCATTTAATTAATATGTTAGAACTCATCTAGTTTTGGAGGCAAGCATACTTGTTTATTTATCTTGAGAGTTAAGCCTGTAGCATTTCCATCTTTATCAGAAATATCAAAAGTGGTACACTGAATTGGTGCATCAAATACTGTAATACTGGGTTTTGTACAGCTCAGTGAAAGAATGACATACAAGAGAAAAGTGATGCCATTTATGAGATTTCATATCTCTCTTGTAAGAAAATATACATTGAAGAAACAACCTTTAGGACACAAAACATTGCAGAAAAAGAGTGTAAAAAAAAAAGGAAACTGTTGGATTATGCCAACATGCCAAGAAAACCTTACAGTGGCAATCTTAGATTACTGCAAAAGAGACAATCACATTATGGACTATATGGGAGTCATATAGCCGTAGACACAACCATAACAGTGTGAAAGCACTGCTGGAGACAAACGGTATCCCATGAGTAGTAGTCAGATGACAAGACCCATCAACGAGCTATAGATGGTGTTTATTGTGGAATCTTTTGAGTGCTTTTAAGTGTCTGATATTATTTTATAAAGTTTTAAGGACTCTGGTAGACTGGTAATTTTTAAATGTTATGTCGTACACATAAACACACACACACACACACACACACACACACTGTCGTGATTAGATTACTGCCCATCATTTGGTACAATACCCACTGTGGACAGCAGATGGCAGCAACTGTCCTCTGTGGACTGTCCTGATGCTGTCCCTGGTCCTGAAAGATTTTCCCTCGCTGCACATTTTGCCTTTCTCTCCATTCCGACCTAAAATGCAATATTGGGCGCTTTAACTAGCAATCTTTACTTGTTTCGAAGTTTTTTTTTCTCTTTTACCTGACAAAAAAATGTATGTTTCAAATAAGCTCAGTTTAAATAAAAGGTTAACTGTTTGGTTAATCTCCCACCTCGATTTCGCCAACCGATTTGCCTCGTTTTTTTCTTTCTTTCTTTCTTTTTTTTTTTGTTTTTTTGTTCTGAAATTAAGAATTCAGCGATTCGGCAGTGTTCGTCCTGACTATCCACGCGACCTGTTGCCACTGGCGTTTAAACTAAAAGTATTATTCCACAGAATGTTATAGTCTCGATCCAAAGAGTGTACACAGAAGAGAGAAAAGGAGAGGAAAGCTCTGCACTCTCATCGCTTTCTGCACTGAAAGACGGAGCAGAAAGGAGAGCAAAGGCATAAAACTGTAGGGCGACCTCCTCGCTGTCTGACGTACCCAACAGCTGCTGGTATAAATGAATTCACGGCGTCACCAGGCGCAGATTATTCGCAGTACAGTGAGCGCCCCGACTGTCATCACTCGGGGGCTACAACACGCACAATCCCCCACACGGAGAGACGCGCATATACACAAACACGTCTGCGTCATGCGTCCTGAGAGCGACGGCACGAACTCGGTAACTCAGATGGACCCTAATAAAACGCACAACAGAAGCAGTCTGAGGAACTGACTGTGCTCTGCTTATCGGTCCAGTTGTTTGTCCCACACCTGTCCTGGGAAAGTTGCACGGTGTGACCGAATTATGGATTTTGTAACAAGCACCAACGACAGCAACAAGAGCACCGGTTACCCTGAAGGTGTGGACGTGGTTGCTGACTGGGACGGGGGTGAGAACGACACAGCATCTGGGGCTCAGCCAGACCTGGAGCTGAGTTACCAGATTATCACCTCTCTGCTCCTGGGGGCCCTCATCCTCTGCTCCATATTTGGCAATGCATGCGTCGTGGCAGCCATCACCCTGGAGAGGTCTCTCCAGAATGTGGCCAATTATCTGATCGGATCCCTGGCCGTGACAGATCTCATGGTGTCGGTGCTGGTGCTGCCAATGGCGGCCCTCTACCAGGTTTTGAACAAATGGACACTGGGGCAAGAGGTCTGTGATTTGTTCATCTCATTGGATGTACTGTGTTGCACATCATCCATCCTCCATCTGTGCGCAATTGCCTTGGACAGGTACTGGGCCATAACAGACCCAATTGACTATGTAAATAAACGGACGCCAACGCGAGCTGCGATCTTGATAAGTGTGACTTGGATAATTGGTTTTTCAATTTCTATTCCACCTATGTTAGGATGGAGAAGTGCCGAAGACAGGGCGAACCCCAATGCCTGCATCATTAGCCAGGACCCGGGCTACACCATCTACTCCACATTTGGGGCTTTTTACATCCCCCTTATCCTCATGTTGGTCCTGTACGGGCGGATATTCAAGGCTGCTCGATTTAGGATTCGAAAGACAGTAAAGAAAACAGAGACAATAAAAGTGTCAGAAAGGAGCTTGACTGTGTCTCCGGCAATTTTTCACAAGAAAACCAACGGAGAGGCTGGGGGGAAAGGCTGGAAGCGCAACGAAGAACCCAAACCCAGCTCTCCGTGCGTAAATGGCGCGGTGAAGCATGGAGAGGAGGGAGAGTCAATGGAGATCATAGAAGTTAGCAGCAACTCAAAGACGCACTTGCCTCTGCCCAACACCCCTCAGTCCTCCTCGCAGGGCTACGAAAACATGAATGAAAAGAACACGGGTGCAAAAAGGAAAATCGCGTTGGCCAGGGAACGTAAAACGGTGAAAACACTTGGAATCATCATGGGAACTTTCATCTTCTGCTGGCTGCCTTTTTTCATCGTCGCTCTGGTCCTGCCTTTCTGTGCAGAAAACTGCTATATGCCTGACTGGCTGGGCGCAGTCATCAACTGGCTGGGCTACTCCAACTCTCTCCTCAACCCCATCATATATGCGTACTTCAACAAAGACTTCCAAAGTGCTTTCAAGAAGATTTTAAAATGTAAATTCCACAGAGCTTGACAGCGCGCAGTGTAGGCATTTGTGTTTGTATTAACTTAATTTGGAGTAATTATATGAAGAGTAAAAAATGTCCACAGGCTGTAAGGAACTGCTTAAAAACATAATATACAGACTTTAATTCAGGGACAGTTTCTTTGCGGTATATGTTGGACAAACGGAGTCTGACCGTTGATACAATGACAAGAGACAGGAAGGACAGGAACATTTGCTCTTAATGTACAAGCTCATGTTTATTCAGTGTTGTAGCTATAGCCTATATGCGACGGCAGCCATCGTTATATTGCCATGCAATACGTGTCATGTGCTGAATCCATGCATTTTATCGTAAGACGCGCAGGGTTCCCGTCCTGCGTCATGAGCTGTGTAGCACTAAAAGAATAAAAGCAATGAAACTTTGTCATCATGAAATCTGTGTCAATTTTTATTTAGAAAAGAAAAACAAATTAGGTATTAAACAGAGGCTCTATCTTGAGTGTATAAAAGAAAATACTGTTGTATGTGACTTGTCTTATACATTTTCATATTAGAGTTTCAAGAATGCAGCATTTCGAGAAACAATTCAGTGAACAACTTCTCAATTTGTTTTACCCGGCCAAATGATGATGATGGAGGGTGATCAGGTTAGCTGTGCATGGTATGTCTGAGCTCTTACAGCAAATAGCTATTGAACAAACTCCTCTGTCCATCAGTTCCATCTCAGATGGAGAGCAAAAGGAGATAGGCAATTTTTCAAAAATGGAGGCTATTACATTTATAATATGTTATCAGGTTTTTCTTTTATCTCTCTCTCTCTCTATCTCTGTCTTTTCCCCTCTAATCCTCCTGTCTATTTCTGATTCCCACAGTGTGTGTGTGTGTGTGTGTGTGTGTGTGTGTGTAAGACAGAAACAACAGAATTGCTTGAGAGAGAGAGAGAGAGAGAGAGAGAGAGAGAGAGAGAGAGAGAGAGAGAGCTTGAGAAAAAGAGAAATGAAAACCATAAATATTTTCCTCATAAGATTAATGTATGGTACTATTTTTCATTTCACTGACTAGTTGAGAGTAAGTGCATGTGACTGGTTACTGAGTTTTACAGTCATTACCAAGAGATTCATAGCCACATGTTGTTTAAAAATAATAATAATAATTTTGTTTAAAAAAAACAGATTATAGAGCAATATTATTTATTCCGAACAAATAGCTCCAGTAAACTCTTTACAAATAGAGCAATTTAAGATGCTGTACCATATAATTAAAATAATGATAAATATTGTGAAACAGAGGAACGTGGAAATAAGGCACATGAAGCCCCATGAGACCTGCTTCAAATAATAGGTGACTATTGGCCTGTTGTCATGGTAACACATAAAACCCAAGGCATCATGGGTCAGTGTGGCAGAATGACTGAACATGGAGAGGCCAGCATCCATGATAGCATGACAATTTAGAGAAGACACCTGTGGCATACAAACACCTTCTGCTGAAGTGACTTTAGTGTGATAAAACCCAGGAGAGTGTATGGATATTATAGAAGGCAGAACTGTAAGCTGTTTGAATTTATAATGTGAATAAAAATTTATTTTTCTCATGCCATCAGCACAGTTCCTATGCTGTCGAGATATAAGATTCAAATTTTACCCAATGCTAGAGATTTTGAAGTTGTAAGTAATCCTACAGACACAATGCCTGCAAGATAGCTGAGCTTACCCAGTTGGTTCCAACATTTTATGTCAGTTAATATGAGTTAAATGATCATAAAAAATTTGATGTTGTCCACCCTTAACAATATAGTAAGATAGAATTATAGAGCATTATACATTTCATGATTTGCTTCTCTGCCTCATGATAAAGTAAACATAGGAAAAATAAACAATCGCAATGCTAAACACGCTATTCACATATATAAATAAGTCATAATTTAGCTAGTGTATGGTAATGGCTAATTATATTGTACACTCATGCCATACCACAAGTGACTGAAGTGGGAAATCATGACCAAATTTCACATTGTTCTTGCAGATCATTTATTTGAATTTTGTGTCTGGAGGAGATCCAGACCCCTTATATGTGAGTGTTGATCAGAAGGTGCAAACTGTAAAAATCTTGTATCTCTCCATGCCCAGGTTCCCTTAATCAGTCTGACCATTTTCTGCTCCTTTGCGCATCAATGTAACATCAATGCTCTCAAATGCTTTTGGAAAAATGAACCTACCTGTGATCTGTGGGTCAACATTTGGGTTTATGATGGGCTCAGAGAAGTCCACAGAGAATCTGATGAGAACAGCTAAGCAGGTTAGAGTATATTTCTCAAATGTGAATAATACAGTGACAGTAATTACATTTTGGCCTTATCTATGTGATTTGTAAGCATTTGACCTACTTTGAACGATCTCATATAGCAAAGGTGACTGCATGAACCCCATTTACTCTGGGATTGCTGAACATGTAGGTGGGTGCAGTCAGTGTGATGATGCAGAAGCTTCTCTTTCAGCGCAGGAGGGGAGAGGAGAGGAGAGGAGAGGAGAGGAGAGGAGAGGAGAGAATTTCCCTACTGATTATGGAAAATGTTACCATGAACAGAGGGATTACAGGGTTTTATTACATGGTTTCCTTTGCCCTCTGGCCTAAAACAGGGGAAACTGTATTGGATTCTGCCTATGTTGGTTGTTATCTGTCCTATTTGAGCATTTAGTGAGGATGAACTGCATGTTAAAGAAAGATTACAGAAAAGTAGAAATACAGAGCTTTTTAAATGTATTTTTCAGTTGTCAACACTCAGCAGCAACACGTTGTGTCAACATCTTCTGCTGATAACACACACTGGAGGCTACTTACATATTTATAGATGTAGAAAACCAAAGGAAACATCTTCTGAAAGTAAATCAAACATGTCAAAGCAGCGGATCTGAAAGAGACGTCTCAGAATAAAGCTACAAACACAGTCTGCATTCAAAAGAAGAAGATGTGCTTTAGTGATTTGATAAATGATAGCATCTTAGCCTAAAGTTAGATTATTAGATAATTGTTACAGAAGGATTTTTTCCCCAAAATGTTGAGGATAATGTAGTTAATAGAGCCATACAAAAGATCAAGTCTGTAATATATTTTAATAATAGTCAGTTCATGGTCTAAATGAAAGTTTTGGTAAACTAGCCAAAATGTTTTTACTATTTCAAATCCTAATATTATAAGAAACTGTTAAGGTGGTAGTTGACTGTGACATTTTAAAGGTATGTATTATTTGCTGAAAGCAGATCTTAAAACATCATTAAAGTCATATAGCTCTGTTAACAGAATACACTAAACTAACTAAAAAATTGATATTATATCAAAGGTTAAGATATATGTATATGCTTTAAAATGGTATTTCTGTTTGTTTGTCTGCCAAGGAAGTTATGTTTTCATGCATCTATTGGTTGGTTGGTTGTTTGGTTGGTTAGTTGGTTGGTTTTTTGGCTGAATTATATAAAAAAATTCAGAACCAGTTTTGTGAAAACCTGGTGGAAGGGTGGGGGCATGCCCAGAACCCCTTGGATTTTAGTGTAGATGCTGGAATTTTAAAAATGATTTCCTAACAATGTAAAAATAAATAAATAAATAAAATATTTTTCCATATTTTTTTGTCAATTTCTCTGAAAGTAATACAATAATTATAATTTAAAAAAAAATCAAACTTGTTTATCTCATTATAGAGATTATCCATACATGCAATTTCTATCAGGATGCAGATAAAGATCTGGATCTGGGGGACTAAAATCTGTGCTTGAACAGGGGCACATTAATGGAATTGATGTAGTAATAAATAGGACTAGAAACATACAACAGCCACTGATGTGTAACTGAGATGATACTGATGCATTTGAACAATTTTGAAGCATCTCTTTAAGAGCTACAGAAATAGATCCAGAAAAAGTAACATTCATTGTTCTCATTTCTTTGTTTTAAGGACATAAAACAAGACACATTTTGTATAAGCTTGTCTAACCTTGGTGGCAATATGTGGTCTAAACATTTTTATTCTTTCACTCTACCTAATAGATGACTTGCTACCAATCAATCGTATAAAATACTTTATCTTAAAATATAACACGCCTGTGTATGCATGTGTGTATGAGGTTGAAGTTACAAGACAGAAGTTAAAAAAGTTATTGAGGGGGTGAGCCAAAAGCAACAAAGTAACAAACAGCAGACATAAAAAAAAGAAAAAAAATGCAATAAAAAGCAGAGGGAGAAAGGGCTGGAAAAATGTTTAATAGGCAAAGGGAAGGAGAGAGGAGAACGACAAAAGAAAGTAAAAGGAGTAGATATGACAGAATACTCAACATAACATTATGTTTCTACTTCACCCCTCTTACTCCACCATCTCTCCAATCTGTCAGAGTTTTTACAGCCCATCACACAAGAGTCCCCCCCCCCCCCCNCCCCCCCCTTCTTTCTCTCTCTCTCTCTGTCCCTGTCCATGCCTCAGAGATGCAGGAGGGAAAATTCTGTCTGACATGGAAAAATGAGGGTGGGGGGTCATTCAGACATGATCATATTTTACTGCAAAGGTTATGCCACCTACTTCAGAAACTGATGCATTGATATCTGTTTCAAAGTATAGCTTTCACATTCACATGTATGTATTTTTCTGTACATACATAAAGTATGTACAGAAAATAAACCTTATTGCTTCTTTTACATTCCCTTTCTTCCTCACTCATGAGCTCTCATTTTTAATTCACTCTCACAATCAATTCAAAAGCAGAAGAGAGACGACATAGTGCCCTTTGCTATCAGTTTTACAGCCAATGAGAAATAGCTGTGCATGAAATTAGCTGCATCAGCTTAATCCTCAACCAAACATTTGTTGCCACTCAGCTTGCAGATGCTCATTCTCCTTTTGCTCCTGTTCTATCATTCCCCAAAGGGTCACTGAGTGCCTCAAAAAATTATACTTCAGCCAAAATATGATGTGATAAAATACCTGAATGGACATGAGTGGATGAATTGGGATAACAAATATGTTGTCCAAAAAATAAACCCCTCTCAGTTTGCCAGGTGGTTATTTTGTAGTTGATTGTCTATGTATTTGTTGTTGTGTCAGTTGTTTGGACCCAGACGAGTCATATTTGGGCAGTGGGGCAGGGTTTGGGTGGAGCTGAGGTTGGGTGAGCCAGCAGCAGTCATCAGTCAGAGTGTGATGAACTGAGGAGACCTGTGAAATAAACAAGCACCCAAGCATACCCCTCTTCAAGCCTTAAAATCCTAATCCGTCTATTTTTTTATTTTTTATTTTTTTATTTTTTTTTTGGTGAAAATGTAACCTCCTTGGCTGAGGTAAATATTGGTCTGTTTTACAGCTGTAAACAAACCTTAAACAATACAGAAAACATTAACCACCTAGATTTATTTGCAATCTATTTGGTAGTAATTGCAGATGTGATTGATGATATTTTGATTTTGATGGACAGGTGACACTGTAAGTTCACATTTGGATTGCCAATTGTCTTTTTATTTTCATCTTTAATGAAACAATTCTATAAATTTCCACCAAAACAAGAAGTGACACTAGCTATTGAGACTTTGACTTTATTGACTTAGTATTGTATTTTGAAAGAGCTGTTGATGGTTTTCTTATTTACTTCCATATGTAACCAGATTTTTCTCAAACTGTCATCTTGCAGCTATTGCATGAGTTCAAAACACTATTAAATACATTAGCATCAAAGATATGTGATGGTGATTGCTGCCAGGGGTTACACTAACTAAGTGTTTTGAACTCATGCAATAGCTGCAANTTTTTTTTTTTTTTTTATCATTTACTGAATTTTAAAAGTGTTGGCAGATAATTCCTAAAGCTATATATCATTTTGATAAAAAGTGAAAAATAAGTGTTATAGCTGGAACACAGTTACTCACATAATATAACTCGCAAAATTAAATAGAATGTAAGAAACTGTCATAAAAGCCAAAAGGCCCCTGAAACGAATCAACTGACAAACGATTGTACAGCTGCCTGAATTCCACAAGAGGCATAAAATATTCTGTAGAGCCACAGACTCCCTCCTGCCTTTGCTCCCAATGTTTGTAGTAAAACCTTATTGCTCATAGATTTATGAATTTTAAAAAAAGCACTTATAACTCATGCCTCCGCTCCCAGTTTTAGTGTGAAACATTATTTCTCACAGATTTATGATTTACCAAAAACAAAAAGCGCATATGTAACGACTATCTTTGGTGAACAGGTTTCACCATAATTTTAAAAAGCACATTTTAAAATTAAAATCTTCTCACAACTTCTAACATTCTGTTGGCTGATATATGGGCTAATAGGCCAATATAATACTGGTTAACATGAACACAAAAGTAGACTTGGCAGAATATGTGCAACCCGTTCCATTAAAATGATGGATTATGAATAATTAAATCCCTGGTTGCTGCCTTGTTGCCTGGTTGTCACAATTATTTTCTTAAGTCCAGTATACATTGAATATAAAATATTTACACACCCTTACTTAAATTGTAGGGGTTTGTGATGTGAAGCCTGAAGTCAACACAAATTATTCTTCAATCCATCCATCCATCCATCCATCCATCCATCCTTTCTCTATGGCCATTTATTCTGGACAGTAGTGTGTGTGTGTGTGTGTGTGTGNGTTGACTGTAACCAATAATATTCTAGTGAAGAATTAATAATTATTAATCTTAATTAATAAGAAAAAATAATGCAAAATCTAACTAATGTGTTGTGGAAGCGCACTTTCCCTATTAAGTCTTGATCAACTTTCCATACCTGGACTTTGCAATTTCTTCACTTCATTGCAAAATAAATGTTCTATCAAATTTTGCCCTCTTTAGGTAATTTCACATATTTTTATTGGGATTGAGGTCTGGACTCTGAACAGGCCATGGATAAATGCTGGACTGTGAAATTCATTTTCATTTTCAGCATTTCTGACAGAGTTCAAGTAGAAAGAGCTCTGTTTTTATACCAAAGACATTCATATTTAGAGTTATTTATTATCCCTTCTATGCTGACCTGTCCCAACTGAAGGAAAGCACCTTAAAAGCGATTCTGCTACCACTTCTTTCACACTAAGTACCAGTTCCTGACAGAAAATCCTGCAGCTTCTTCAGTGATGCAGTAGGCCTCTTGATGGTCTGCATGTCTTCATGATGTTGCAGGATCTAATGCCTGTTGGGGTCTTTCAGTAAGAAGCTCTTTTAGAGGTACTAAAAGCTCTTTGCAGACCATGATAGTCCAGCAGGATGCAATCAAGAAAATTCTACAGGAACAGCTGATCTTTAACTGAGGTTAATCAAAATTACTTTAATCTGTGTGAGTTGCTTATTGCCTTGGAACATGAGTTCCAAGAAATGGTTAATGGTAAATAGAAATGGTTTTTGCATGATATCGGTAACTTGTCTCTGAATACATCCCCAATATAATTACAAAATTTATACAACCACTATACTGTATGGTTTCAATTTTTCTTTGTTTTAATAAAAATAATCCTTTTGTTTTTCAGTGGAAGTTTGTTAGTTGTGAGGCCACATTAAAGGTGAAAAAGTGCCCCAATTTTATTCTCACAATTTTAAGCTTTAATCACAAAAAATATCCACAGTGTACTTCATTAATGTCCAGCTTTTCAAGGACTTTTAGTCAGAATGTGTTTTCCCCAACAGCAGACTGTCACAGTGGTTCACAAACAAGATAAAAACAACACAATTTTTAAAATTTGGACCTAGCAGCCAGTAGTGGAGAGAGAGAGAGAGAGAGAGAGAGAGAGAGAGAAAGAGAATGTGAGAAAGAGAGAGAGAGAGAAATCTTGCTTGGCTTATTGCACCATTTCCGATGTCTGTCAGAGCAAAATGTGTTGCCAAGCATAAAATCCCTGAACTCTTAACAAAAAAGCATCCACTGCCTCTGTTTCATCTGCTGCCAGTTCTTGCACTGCATCTTAATTTAGCAGCATCTCACCATGTGTCCTGTAAATATGTTCATATTACTGAAAGCAACTTAACATGTCAGCTGTTTCCTTCAGGGATAAAGTCTAATTTGAATATTTTTAAAATATCCTCCCTGTTTTTCTTAAATGCTGAATTCACTAAAGAGCTTTTCCTTCAGTAAATGTATTATTGTTGCTCATAGATCGTTAAAACATCATCTCCATGCTCTTATTTTGTGTCCTCTGAGACAGTTAAGACTTGTTGTCCTAATTGACTAAAAGATACAGAAACTGGCAGAAGATGTACATATTAAATGGAAATGCACAAACACACACATACACCCACATACACACAAAACCATGCACATGCATTTATGACCTTACATTCATGGACACACAAACACAGTTATTCCCCTCAGCCCCTCTTCATACATTTGTTCCCACCTAATTGGGGCTTGTTTGCAACTTCACAACTTTAAAAGTAGTGGTGGAGCATTTTGCAGAGCAGCATACATTATTCCCTGTTATAAAAAGAAACATTCAAAACTTTATATTACTATTTTGTTTGAATTTGGCAGTGGTGCAGTGTGAATGTGTGACTCTTAACCATGACCTTTGTCTAGATCAAGCAGGCAAAGGGGATAATGGAGGAATAAACATTTGCTCAATTGCACATACTTAGTGCCAAATATCAACAACAGAACAGTGTACTAGAATCTGTAAAAAAAAAAAAAAAAAAAAGTCTGATGATAATAAAACTCAAAGAGAAGGTAATATCACTCAGAATGCTCATTTGTTACAATAGAAATTCTCAGCATGGAGCTCAAAGGCCTCTGAAGAGTTTGTGAGATGTAGAAGGAAAATCATAGTCAAGGCTCAAGGCCAAGAGGCGCTCATGCACAAAGTGATGAAGCTGCTCATACGTGTACTGGATGTTTAGTTGATCCTCTGTCAAGCACACAATGCATACGTGTTCCTATTTACAGCAGCGCTGATATTTTCATGGATGTATGTTTGTGTGGTTATTTGTGTAATTTGATTGTCTTTGTGTGTGTGTGTGTGTGTTGATGTTGTTGTCTGAACATGAGCAAACACCCTAAGGATATTTACATGCCTATATGGGATTGGCATATCCTATAGGATGTGTTTATGTGCACGGGTTTGTGTAGTGATTGCATGTGTGTAGTTTGAACAGGGTGATCACATTTGTATTTTTATGCACGTGTAAATTGAGCATATTTGTGTATGGGATGGTTTCTTAGTGTGTGTGTGTGTGTGTGTGTGTGTGTGTGTGTGTGTGTTTGTGTGTGTGTGTGCGCACTGTTGACTAATGTTAGTGGACAGCAGCAGCGGTCCCCATGGCAAAGTCTCTCCATTAGTCTGTGTCACAGCCGTGCTCCAGCTCGGGGAATCTAAAGGATAAGAGCTCCCTGACACTTCATCATTCCCAAACTAAGCCTCTAAAGGAGGCCAATTAGATACATGCAGAGCTAACAGCAGCCAAGGGGCTTATCTTATGACCCTCTGACCATGCCATTTAACTGAGCAAAAAACAGAAAAGTCATGCATGGCAGTCTGTGCAAACACAGACATACTGTATGTGTATGTGCACATGCACACCACATTATAAAGTGTACTTAAACCACTTATGGAAGCTCCATATATGGATGTACCATATGCAGAGATGAAAGAGATGGAAGACATATATCAAGGAATTACTGTATATATAGTGGAAAAATAGTAAGTAAAGGTCCTATGATGAAATTTCAGCTTAAGTAACAGTAATTTAGCAGGAAGACATACTCCAGTATCAGGATAAAAGTACTCACTGTAAAGTAGAATGTTCCCAGTTTATGTTAAATTAATGTGATATATGTTAATATCATTGGGGCAGCATGGTGGCTCAGTTGTTAGTACTGTTGCCTCACAGTGAGAAGGTCCTGGGTTCAATTCCTGGCTGGGGCAAGGCCTTTCTGTGTGGAGTTTGCAAGTTCTCCCCATGTGCTCTGGTTTTCCCCACAATCATAAAAACATGTACAGGCTTTATTCTCCTGTCAGTGCCTTTGACCAAAGCACTGGCCTAATAGGGCTGGAGCTGGTCCCTGCACGCTGCACAGTGGCTGCCCTGCTCCTCAGTATGGGTCAAATGCAGAGTCTAAATTTAATCTGTACTATGTGCAAATGACAATAAAGAATACCTTTACCTTTAATGCATCCACAGTAAGAATTCCCAAAATTGGAGACACAAGTTTGTTTGTTTTTTTTCCCAAATACTGTGATGAACCTCTCCTTTTATCTATTATTTGGAATTAAATAATTAAAATCCCTGAATGAAAAGACAGAATTACTACAATTGTATATAGCCAAAAATGTAGGTTTCCACCCAGAAGTTTCACTCTGTCAGGTTAAAAAAAAAAAAAAAAAAAAAAAAAAAAAAATCTCCAATTTATGGGATTTTAATGCTTTCAGGTCAGCTAAAGGATTGCATGCTCCTCTAATAAATTGACTGAACTTTCCTTTTTTAAAACTTGTGTCAATAATATTTAAAATGCATTAAAGCAATAAGGTAAAACAATTCTAAGACAAACAAGGTGATACAACAATATTTCATGAGTTTATCTCATTTTTAATTTAAGGTATTAATCTCCAAAGTAACCAGTAACTACAGTCAAATAAATGTACTGGAGTAAAAAGTGAGTTAAAAAAAAAAAAAAGNTTAAAAAAAAAAAAAAGTAACTCAAAATTTACCAAAATACAGTACTTGTATTCAGTATTTGATAATGTGAATATTTGAGGAGATGAAGTCAGACTGAATCGTTTTAAGAACTGATTGGTTACATAATCTCAAGCATCAATTACAACTGATGCTTGTAATATTGACAAAGGGCTGCCCTAAACCTGTGCTCCGAATTAAAGTAACTCCAAACCACAGTGGCTCACAATAAAAATGATTTTAAAAAAGAATTAAAAAAAAAAAATTTTTTACTCTTAATGCACCTTTGCTGTTGTTTTTGACTTGATTCCCCATGTCTTGCTTTTAAAGCTGCAATAATCAAGCATTCCAAATGGATTTCAGTCTATTTAAGTAAGAAAATAACTTGCAGAGACGTATGCCACAGAGACCGTGCATATGAATCATCCTCATAAATAATACTTTTTTATTTTTTCCTGTTTGCACTTCTTTACTCCTCATCTACTATTCTCCTTTCCTCTGTTTTGTCATGCACCACCTGACCTTTTAAATCTTCAACTTTTTACTCTTCTCTCATTTCTCTCATTTCCTCTCTCCACTGTTTCTCCTCAAAGTCTTGCCACTTAATAGCAACAGAAAAAAAGGAAGGCAGCTTCCACTTGATATCTGGCTTACAGAAATTCTTGACCTTTCGCTCTTGTTCAGCTTTTCTGAGCAGCAGACCTTGTCAGATGACCTCTCGTCTTGAATGATGAGGGACCCCTTTAAGTGTTGTTGAGAGAGAGGGGGTNTGGGGGATGGAATCAGAGATATTCAGCATTTTTGGATCATCCTCCTTTGGTACCTTTGGTTTTATCGTCTTAATTTTAAAATCATGCACTATTCATTGCAAAGTCCAACAACGCAAAGGTGATCAGTGGTTATGAAGAGCATAGAAAGCAAAGAAAACACCCTGTGGACAAAGTGAGAGAGCTTGGGGACTCTACTGTATTGTAAAACTATTGATAGTATATGCCAGTCTCAGCTCCTATTAATTATGTAACCAGTCCTCAGGAGAAACAGCCAGAGTTTGCAGAGTCAGAGTAAAATGTGTATACCTTTATATGGTTCCCTGCCCTCAAACTGGCCCAAAATATTTTCTTCCCTTCTTAAATGATTTACTGTGGCCATATTGCTGATATAGCAGTTTATGCACATGCATATATTTTTTATGTATGTGCATAATTTATTATGCTAATAAACTGAGCATATTACAGCCAGTTACAATTTACATTTTAGTATGTGCCACAGTAATGCTACTTGAAACTAATTATGTCGATCCACTGTTGAGTATCCTGATACTACAGTAATGATTTCTGATTATAAAATACTCCAAAAATCATTTTTACAGCGTCGTCATGTGTCAGCTTGGCTGCCAGATGGTATGTTGCCTCTGGTGTTGCTTTTTTTCAGCTCCAGGGTTGTGTGTGTGTGTGTGTGTGTGTGTGTGTGAAAGGCTTGAAATTAACAGGTTACAGATACTATCTATACTCAATCATATGTACGATGGTGAGCAAGATTCTCTGATCTGGTTCTGTGTGAAAACAAAGCTTTGATTTTTTGCTTTCTGATGGTGCCAAAATTACTGGACTCACCAGCACAACTTGTAAACAGCTTTCTGTGTCATCAGGCCAAAGGAAGGGAAGGAGCTACAGAGATAAATTTTGTCTAATGTTTACAAAAAAAGAATGAGATATGAAGGTGGTGAAAAAATGGCCTCAGGAAAAAAACAGCAAGCAGAGGAAGGAAACGAACATAATGAAGTTGTCAATGACCATGAAGACGGGGTGAAAGTGGAGATGATGGTCCACATCCACATGTAATAAGAACCAGCAAAACAATTTGTCACAGCTGGATTCTGTTTGAAGTAGCAAACAATACAGTTTTAATTGTGATTTTATATTGAATCAGACTTGGCTACACACACTTTATTGAAGTTTTGTCACTTTTTACTTTTCTTTAGTAATGCTAAGGTTTAAAAATAATGAATATAAATGTAATTATCATTCATGACCATTGATTTACTGCATTACATTTAAAGGGGATATATTATACAGATTTCCATGTTCCCATTTTCTTTTGGGGGTCTATTTTCAAACCTTTGCAGTGCTTTAATGTGCAAAAACACATTGATCCACTTCTTTTTCTTGCCACAGCACTTCTGTGGGCACACGCACACGCACACACACACACACACACACACACACACACTTTAGGTTTTGTCTGTTTAAGTCCCAAGCTCTGTAAAGCCAGCTCTGTTCTGATCGGTCAACTGCAACAGCCATGGACTGCAAAACACAGGTACGAGTCAAATGTTCGCTCACTAGCCTTGTACTTCATGTGTATGTCTAAACAGGTGTGTAGGTGGGGAAATTCAAATGTGATACATGTTGATGTCAACATGTTACTAAAGTAAGAGACCAATCACAAACAAAGCTTTCAGGACAGTTCAGTATTTATGGGTTTGACTTTCTAGCTGCATTTCTAGAGGCATGAACACTAAGTTTTTCAGTGTTGGAAACTGTCAACACATACAGGTACAGAATGTAATCAGTACTGCATTAGTTCATAGCTTCTGAACAGTATCACTGGTTTACTGATACTGTCTTTGTCATTAACTTATTTGACATTAACTTATACATTAACTAGAAGTTAAAGGACCATGCTGGGTACTGTGCATGTTTGAGCCCAATATAAACAACCTGCATACATGTTACATTACTGAAAACCAGTTTCTAAAACATAAAATCGTATTGTAGTTTTCCTGTTATTTTTTCAATCCTCTAATCTTTCAAAATCAGATGTCTATGGGATACACCCATCTTAAAATTCAATGTTTCACCTATTGTTCAAGAGTAGTCAACGATCTGTTAATTACTGCTGACTCTGATTTAACATCACTGCTGCTGCTTCTTGACTTGAGTGCTGCCTTTGACACTGTGGACCATAAC